>JBAMJV010011740.1:0-57257 GCA_037951105.1 Echinarachnius parma
CACTACAGGATCCAGTTGGGTCTGTCGGTAGGAGGTGAGGCTCTAAATCAAAGGGTCGTGGGATCGAGCCCCTCATGATATTATTTTTGAGCAAATTTGTTTCAGTTTGAATCCGCTGATCCATAAATGCATATAGCCTTATTTAGCTAAGCAAACCAGCAAGTATCAGCGAACTGCCATTGGATTTATATTTGAATATTCGTGGCTACTTGCGATATGTTTTTCAAGTGATAACTCGTGTCTGGTTCGTTCTAATATATCCATAACCAATTTCTCACTACAAGATCCAGTTGGGTCAGTCCGTAGGAGGTGAGGCTCTAAATCAAAGGGTCGTGGGTTCGAGCCCCTCATGATATTATTTTTGAGCAAATTTTTTTCAGTTTGAATCCGCTAATTCATAAATGCATATAGCCTTAATTAGCTAAGCTAACCAGCAAGTATCAGCGAACTGCCATTGGAACTTATATTTGAATATTGATAACTCGTGTCTGGTTCGTTTTAATATATCCATAACCAGTTTCTTACTACAGGATCCAGTTGGGTCTGTCGGTAGGAGGTGAGGCTCTAAATCAAAGGGTCGTGGGATCGAGAGCCCCTCATGATATTATTTTTGAGCAAATTTGTTTCAGTTTGAATCCGCTGATCCATAAATGCATATAGCCTTATTTAGCTAAGCAAACCAGCAAGTATCAGCGAACTGCCATTGGATTTATATTTGAATATTCGGGGCTACTTGCGTAATGTTTTTCAAGTGATAACTCGTGTCTGGTTCGTTTTAATATATCCATAACCAATTTCTTACTACAAGATCCAGTTGGGTCTGTCGGTAGGAGGTGAGGCTCTAAATCAAAGGGTCGTGGGATGGGATCGAGAGCCCCTCATGATATTATTTTTGAGCAAATTTGTTTCAGTTTGAATCCGCTGATCCATAAATGCATATAGCCTTATTTAGCTAAGCAAACCAGCAAGTATCAGCGAACTGCCATTGGATTTATATTTGAATATTCGTGGCTACTTGCGATATTTTTTTCAAGTGATAACTCGTGTCTGGTTCGTTCTAATATATCCATAACCAATTTCTTACTACAAGATCCAGTTGGGTCAGTCGGTAGGAGGTGAGGCTCTAAATCAAAGGGTCGTGGGATCGAGCCCCTCATGATATTATTTTTGAGCAAATTTGTTTCAGGTTGAATCCGCTGATCCATAAATGCATATAGCCTTATTTAGCTAAGCTAACCAGTAAGTATCAGCGAACTACCACTGGAAGTGATATTTGATTATTCGTGGCTACTTGCGTAATGTTTTTCAAGTGATAACTCGTGTCTGGTTCGTTTTAATATATCCATAACCAATTTCTCACTACAAGATCAAGTTGGGTCAGTCCGTAGGAGGTGAGGCTCTAAATCAAAGGATCGTGGGTTCCAGCCCCTCATGATATTATTTTTGAGCAAATTTTTTTCAGTTTGAATCCGCTGATCCATAAATGCATTTAGCCTTAATTAGCTAAGCTAACCAGCAAGTATCAGCAAACTGCCATTGGATTTATATTTGAATATTCGTGGCTACTTGCGATATGTTTTTCAAGTGATAACTCGTGTCTGGTTCGTTCTAATATATCCATAACCAATTTCTTACTACAAGATCCAGTTGGGTCAGTCGGTAGGAGGTGAGGATCTAAATCAAAGGGTCGTGGGATCGAGCCCCTCATGATATTATTTTTGAGCAAATTTGTTTCAGGTTGAATCCGCTGATCCATAAATGCATATAGACTTATATAGCTAAGCTAACCAGTAAGTATCAGCGAACTGCCATTGGAACTGATATTTGAATATTCGTGGCTACTTGCATAATGTTTTTCAAGTGATAACTCGTGTCTGGTTCGTTTTAATATATCCATAACCAATTTCTCACTACAAGATCAAGTTGGGTCAGTCCGTAGGAGGTGAGGCTCTAAATCAAAGGATCGTGGGTTCGAGCACCTCATGATATTATTTTAGAGCAAATTTTTTCAGTTTGAATCCGCTGATTCATAAATGCATATAGCCTTAATTAGCTAAGCTAACCAGCAAGTATCAGCGAACTGCCATTGGATTTATATTTGAATATTCGTGGCTACTTGCGTAATGTTTTTCAAGTGATAACTCGTGTCTGGTTCGTTTTAATATATCCATAACCAATTTCTTACTACAAGATCCAGTTGGGTCAGTCGGTAGGAGGTGAGGCTCTAAATCAAAGGGTCGTGGGATCGAGCCCCTCATGATATTATTTTTTAGCAAATTTGTTTCAGGTTGAATCCGCTGATCCATAAATGCATATAGCCTTATTTAGCTAAGCTAACCAGCAAGTATCAGCGAACTGCCATTGGAACTGATATTTGAATATTCGTGGCTACTTGCGTAATGTTTTTCAAGTGATAACTCGTGTCTGGTTCGTTTTAATATATCCATAACCAATTTCTCACTACAAGATCCAGTTGGGTCAGTCCGTAGGAGGTGAGGCTCTAAATCAAAGGGTCGTGGGTTCGAGCCCCTCATGATATTATTTTTGAGCAATTTTTTTCAGTTTGAATCCGCTGATCCATAAATGCATATAGCCTTAATTAGCTAAGCTAACCAGCAAGTATCAGCGAACGGCCATTGGAACTTATATTTGAATATTGATAACTCGTGTCTGGTTCGTTTTAATATATCGTTAACCAATTTCTCACTACAGGATCCAGTTGGGTCTGTCGGTAGGAGGTGAGGCTCTAAATCAAAGGGTCGTGGGATGGGATCGAGCCCCTCATGATATTATTTTTGAGCAAATTTGTTTCAGTTTGAATCCGCTGATCCATAAATGCATATAGCCTTATTTAGCTAAGCAAACCAGCAAGTATCAGCGAACTGCCATTGGATTTATATTTGAATATTCGTGGCTACTTGCGATATGTTTTTCAAGTGATAACTCGTGTCTGGTACGTTCTAATATATCCATAACCAATTTCTTACTACAAGATCCAGTTGGGTCAGTCGGTAGGAGGTGAGGCTCTAAATCAAAGGGTCGTGGGATCGAGCCCCTCATGATATTATTTTTGAGCAAATTTGTTTCAGGTTGAATCCGCTGATCCATAAATGCATATAGCCTTATTTAGCTAAGCTAACCAGTAAGTATCAGCGAACTACCACTGGAACTGATATTTGATTATTCGTGGCTACTTGCGTAATGTTTTTCAAGTGATAACTCGTGTCTGGTTCGTTTTAATATATCCATAACCAATTTCTCACTACAAGATCAAGTTGGGTCAGTCCGTAGGAGGTGAGGCTCTACATCAAAGGATCGTGGGTTCCAGCCCCTCATGATATTATTTTTGAGCAAATTTTTTTCAGTTTGAATCCGCTGATCCATAAATGCATTTAGCCTTAATTAGCTAAGCTAACCAGCAAGTATCAGCAAACTGCCATTGGATTTATATTTGAATATTCGTGGCTACTTGCGATATGTTTTTCAAGTGATAACTCGTGTCTGGTTCGTTCTAATATATCCATAACCAATTTCTTACTACAAGATCCAGTTGGGTCAGTCGGTAGGAGGTGAGGATCTAAATCAAAGGGTCGTGGGATCGAGCCCCTCATGATATTATTTTTGAGCAAATTTGTTTCAGGTTGAATCCGCTGATCCATAAATGCATATAGCCTTATTTAGCTAAGCAAACCAGCAAGTATCAGCGAACTGCCATTGGAACTGATATTTGAATATTCGTGGCTACTTGCGCAATGTTTTTTCAAGTGATAACTCGTGTCTGGTTCGTTTTAATATATCCATAACCAATTTCTCACTACAAGATCCAGTTGGGTCAGTCCGTAGGAGGTGAGGCTCTAAATCAAAGGGTCGTGGGTTCGAGCCCCTCATGATATTATTTTTGATCAAATTTTTTCAGTTTGAATCCGCTGATCCATACATGCATATAGCCTTAACTAGCTAAGCTAACCAGCAAGTATCAGCGAACTGCCATTGGAACTGATATTTGAATATTCGTGGCTACTTGCGTAATGTTTTTCAAGTGATAACTCGTGTCTGGTTCGTTTTAATATATCCATAACCAATTTCTCACTACAAGATCCAGTTGGGTCAGTCCGTAGGAGGTGAGGCTCTAAATCAAAGGGTCGTGGGTTCGAGCCCCTCATGATATTATTTTTGATCAATTTTTTTCAGTTTGAATCCGCTGATCCATAAATGCATATAGCCTTAATTAGCTAAGCTAACCAGCAAGTATCAGCGAACGGCCATTGGAACTTATATTTGAATATTGATAACTCGTGTCTGGTTCGTTTTAATATATCGTTAACCAATTTCTCACTACAGGATCCAGTTGGGTCTGTCGGTAGGAGGTGAGGCTCTAAATCAAAGGGTCGTGGGATCGAGCCCCTCATGATATTATTTTTGAGCAAATTTGTTTCAGTTTGAATCCGCTGATCCATAAATGCATATAGCCTTATTTAGCTAAGCAAACCAGCAAGTAACAGCGAACTGCCATTGGATTTATATTTGAATATTCGTGGCTACTTGCGATATGTTTTTCAAGTGATAACTCGTGTCTGGTTCGTTCTAATATATCCATAACCAATTTCTCACTACAAGATCCAGTTGGGTCAGTCCGTAGGAGGTGAGGCTCTAAATCAAAGGGTCGTGGGTTCGAGCCCCTCATGATATTATTTTTGAGCAAATTTTTTTCAGTTTGAATCCGCTGATTCATAAATGCATATAGCCTTAATTAGCTAAGCTAACCAGCAAGTATCAGCGAACTGCCATTGGAACTTATATTTGAATATTGATAACTCGTGTCTGGTTCGTTTTAATATATCGTTAACCAATTTCTCACTACAGGATCCAGTTGGGTCTGTCGGTAGGAGGTGAGGCTCTAAATTAAAGGGTCGTGGGATCGAGCACCTCATGATATTATTTTTGAGCAAATTTGTTTCAGGTTGAACCCGCTGATCCATAAATGCCTTATTTAGCTAAGCTAACCAGCAAGTATCAGCGAACTGCCATTGGAACTGATATTTGAATATTCGTGGCTACTTGCGTAATGTTTTTCAAGTGATAACTCGTGTCTGGTTCGTTTTAATATATCCATAACCAATTTCTCACTACAAGATCCAGTTGGGTCAGTCCGTAGGAGGTGAGGCTCTAAATCAAAGGGTCGTGGGTTCGAGCCCCTCATGATATTATTTTTGAGCAATTGTTTTCAGTTTGAATCCGCTGATCCATAAATGCATATAGCCTTAATTAGCTAAGCTAACCAGCAAGTATCAGCGAACGGCCATTGGAACTTATATTTGAATATTGATAACTCGTGTCTGGTTCGTTTTAATATATCGTTAACCAATTTCTCACTACAGGATCCAGTTGGGTCTGTCGGTAGGAGGTGAGGCTCTAAATCAAAGGGTCGTGGGATCGAGCCCCTCATGATATTATTTTTGAGCAAATTTGTTTCAGTTTGAATCCGCTGATCCATAAATGCATATAGCCTTATTTAGCTAAGCAAACCAGCAAGTATCAGCGAACTGCCATTGGATTTATATTTGAATATTCGTGGCTACTTGCGATATGTTTTTCAAGTGATAACTCGTGTCTGGTTCGTTCTAATATATCCATAACCAATTTCTCACTACAAGATCCAGTTGGGTCAGTCCGTAGGAGGTGAGGCTCTAATTCAAAGGGTCGTGGGTTCGAGCCCCTCATTATATTATTTTTGAGCAATTTTTTTCAGTTTGAATCCGCTGATCCATAAATGCATATAGCCTTAATTAGCTAAGCTAACCAGCAAGTATCAGCGAACGGCCATTGGATTTATATTTGAATATTCGTGGCTACTTGCGATATGTTTTTCAAGTGATAACTCGTGTCTGGTTCGTTCTAATATATCCATAACCAATTTCTTACTACAAGATCCAGTTGGGTCAGTCGGTAGGAGGTGAGGCTCTAAATCAAAGGGTCGTGGGATCGAGCCCCTCATGATATTATTTTTGAGCAAATTTGTTTCAGGTTGAATCCGCTGATCCATAAATGCATATAGCCTTATTTAGCTAAGCTAACCAGCAAGTATCAGCGAACTGCCATTGGAACTGATATTTGAATATTCGTGGCTACTTGCGTAATGTTTTTCAAGTGATAACTCGTGTCTGTTTCGTTCTAATATATCCATAACCAATTTCTCACTACAAGATCCAGTTGGGTCGGTCCGTAGGAGTTGAGGCTCTAAATCAAAGGGTCCTGGGTTCGAGCCCCTCATGATATTATTTTTGAGCAAATTTTTTCAGTTTGAATCCGCTGATCCATAAATGCATATAGCCTTAATTAGCTACGCTAACCAGCAAGTATCAGCGAACGGCCATTGGATTTATATTTGAATATTCGTGGCTACTTGCGATATGTTTTTCAAGTGATAACTCGTGTCTGGTTCGTTTTAATATATCCATAACCAATTTCTTACTACAAGATCCAGTTGGGTCAGTCCGTAGGAGGTGAGGCTCTAAATCAAAGGGTCGTGGGTTCGAGCCCCTCATGATATTATTTTTGATCAAATTTTTTCAGTTTGAATCCGCTGATCCATAAATGCATATAGTCTTAATTAGCTAAGCTAACCAGCAAGTATCAGCGAACTGCCATTGGAACTGATATTTGAATATTTGTGGCTACTTGCGATATGTTTTTCAAGTGATAACTCGTGTCTGGTTCGTTCTAATATATCCATAACCAATTTCTTACTACAAGATCCAGTTGGGTCAGTCGGTAGGAGGTGAGGCTCTAAATCAAAGGGTCGTGGGATCGAGCCCCTCATGATATTATTTTTGAGCAATTGTTTTCAGTTTGAATCCGCTGATCCATAAATGCATATAGCCTTAATTAGCTAAGCTAACCAGCAAGTATCAGCGAACGGCCATTGGAACTTATATTTGAATATTGATAACTCGTGTCTGGTTCGTTTTAATATATCGTTAACCAATTTCTCACTACAGGATCCAGTTGGGTCTGTCGGTAGGAGGTGAGGCTCTAAATCAAAGGGTCGTGGGATCGAGCCCCTCATGATATTATTTTTGAGCAAATTTGTTTCAGTTTGAATCCGCTGATCCATAAATGCATATAGCCTTATTTAGCTAAGCAAACCAGCAAGTATCAGCGAACTGCCATTGGATTTATATTTGAATATTCGTGGCTACTTGCGATATGTTTTTCAAGTGATAACTCGTGTCTGGTTCGTTCTAATATATCCATAACCAATTTCTCACTACAAGATCCAGTTGGGTCAGTCCGTAGGAGGTGAGGCTCTAATTCAAAGGGTCGTGGGTTCGAGCCCCTCATTATATTATTTTTGAGCAATTTTTTTCAGTTTGAATCCGCTGATCCATAAATGCATATAGCCTTAATTAGCTAAGCTAACCAGCAAGTATCAGCGAACGGCCATTGGATTTATATTTGAATATTCGTGGCTACTTGCGATATGTTTTTCAAGTGATAACTCGTGTCTGGTTCGTTCTAATATATCCATAACCAATTTCTTACTACAAGATCCAGTTGGGTCAGTCGGTAGGAGGTGAGGCCCTAAATCAAAGGGTCGTGGGATCGAGCCCCTCATGATATTATTTTTGAGCAAATTTGTTTCAGGTTGAATCCGCTGATCCATAAATGCATATAGCCTTATTTAGCTAAGCTAACCAGCAAGTATCAGCGAACTGCCATTGGAACTGATATTTGAATATTCGTGGCTACTTGCGTAATGTTTTTCAAGTGATAACTCGTGTCTGTTTCGTTCTAATATATCCATAACCAATTTCTCACTACAAGATCCAGTTGGGTCGGTCCGTAGGAGTTGAGGCTCTAAATCAAAGGGTCCTGGGTTCGAGCCCCTCATGATATTATTTTTGAGCAAATTTTTTCAGTTTGAATCCGCTGATCCATAAATGCATATAGCCTTAATTAGCTACGCTAACCAGCAAGTATCAGCGAACGGCCATTGGATTTATATTTGAATATTCGTGGCTACTTGCGATATGTTTTTCAAGTGATAACTCGTGTCTGGTTCGTTTTAATATATCCATAACCAATTTCTTACTACAAGATCCAGTTGGGTCAGTCCGTAGGAGGTGAGGCTCTAAATCAAAGGGTCGTGGGTTCGAGCCCCTCATGATATTATTTTTGATCAAATTTTTTCAGTTTGAATCCGCTGATCCATAAATGCATATAGTCTTAATTAGCTAAGCTAACCAGCAAGTATCAGCGAACTGCCATTGGAACTGATATTTGAATATTTGTGGCTACTTGCGTAATGTTTTTCAAGTGATAACTCGTGTCTGGTTCGTTTTAATATATCCATAACCAATTTCTCACTGCAAGATCCAGTTGGGTCAGTCCGTAGGAGGTGAGGCTCTAAATCAAAGGGTCGTGGGTTCGAGCCCCTCATGATATTATTTTTGAGCAATTTTTTTCAGTTTGAATCCGCTGATCCATAAATGCATATAGCCTTAATTAGCTAAGCTAACCAGCAAGTATCAGCGAACGGCCATTGGAACTTATATTTGAATATTGATAACTCGTGTCTGGTTCGTTTTAATATATCGTTAACCAATTTCTCACTACAGGATCCAGTTGGGTCTGTCGGTAGGAGGTGAGGCTCTAAATCAAAGGGTCGTGGGATCGAGCCCCACATGATATTATTTTTGAGCAAATTGTTTCAGTTTGAATCCGCTGATCCATAAATGCATATAGCCTTATTTAGCTAAGCAAACCAGCAAGTATCAGCGAACTGCCATTGGATTTATATTTGAATATTCGTGGCTACTTGCGATGTGCTATTTCGTTTCGTTATTGAACGATAGGCTCCCGCTCACCGCTTCGGTGAGCACATTGTGATTACGTAATGAGCGATTCCTTTGGTAATTCGGTTTTCCCGCGCTCTGCGTGTATGAGCTCATTCTCGCTCAAGCATCCACACCGGTCGCCTGTCTGTTTTTCATCTCCCGCCTCCTTCCAGTCATGGATTGCGATCCCGCCGCTCTTCCCACCCAGGCCATCTTGGACGCTATAGAATCCCTCCAGAAAAAGGTAGATTCTGTCTGCAAGCGTCCCCGTTCTGATGAGGAACAGCCCCGCGACGTAGCTTTCAAGCACGAAGGGAACAGGCAACAATATCTCTTCACCGGTGTCATTGACAAGCACATCGGCCACGCCCTCGCCGCTCTAGAGGAGCTCGACGTTCCCGCCGTCTTGGGTCACCTGACCCAGGCCCGCACCGCCATAGCTACCAGGCAAAAGCACATCCGACTTGCGGATCGCTCCGCCCTCGGTTGGGCCACAGTCAGCGAATACGTGGAGGATGAGCTGGCAGATGATTCCGGCGACGAAAAGCGTATCAAAAAGGCCGAGAAAGCAGCCGCCGCCAAGGAAGCCGAAGCTTCAAAGAAGCGGCCTCCAAGCGTCAGGGCACGTCCGGGTTTTCCCGCCCTCAACAGGACCATCAGTCTCGTCCTTTTCGTGGCGGCCATTTTCGGAGCTCCTACGGCTACGCCCCCTACCGCCGCCCCGAGTCACGCTTGTGTTTCCAGTGCGGTGTGCCAGGCCACGTCCGTTCCAACTGCCCCTCTCTTCGCCCCATGCGTCGCCCGGCCCCAGGAGCCCCCGCCACCGCTCCCAGCCTAGCCTATCCGATATGCATCGTGCTGTCTGGCAGGTTCTACCGGCAGTGTACCGCGATATGCCGAATTTGAGCGCGCAGCGCGAAGCCTATCGTCAGTCATGAACGTGAAAAGTTTTCTTTTCTTTTATTTACATAGAAAATCTTCGTAGAAAATCTACGAAGCCCATATTCATATGCCACAGACCAGGTTGATCAGCTGTTTGTGAGTGTTAGTCTTCGTTTGGAAGCTGCATTGTAAAACCAAACGCGCAACCTTGCACAATACACTGTTAGTGGCATAGAGTAGTGGTTGTTATAGGGTCTCCGCTACGGACTAGCGTATGCTGTATGCACTGAACACCACCGCGGTGCACCGGTCCGGACGCGTCCATTATTTATAGGGTACGTCATTACAACATATTTTGTTTTCTTTTAAAATAAAGAGTTGAGATTTGATATGGATGCAAAAAGGTATTTTTATGCTTTAGTTTTTATTGTAATGTATCTCATATTTTATCATTATGAAAGTTATGATAATATTAATGTCTGATACTAAATAAACCCCTTAATACACGGTGGAACACGCCACCGATTAGGCATACGGTATCCACATCTAGCGATCTGATTGGTTGCTGATTTCTCTCATGAATTAGTAATGCCTTATTCTCTTTGCTCATTAATAAATTACTGCGAATCCAGTGCTTAAAGGCTATATATGGGAGCCAGTTTAATAGTATCTATCTCTCTTACAGCTAGCTAGCTCGTGATCGCATAGATAATCTCCAAGCCATATAGAGCCTTGACTAAAGGCTACTCCCAGCCCCTTCTAGCTCCAGGCCGCCGACTTCGAGCGTCCCAGTCACCGCATTTCCGCCTGATGGCGTCAAAGGTAAATTGAGACCATGTTTGGGTTTTTGGAAAGAAGAATTGAATGCTACCCCCTTCATTTTGGGTGTTGTTGAGCACGGGTATAAGATACCTTTCATCACGGCGCCCCCAGCCTTTTATGCTAAGAATAATAAATCTAGTTTGGATCATCCCGTTTTCGTTGAGGGCGCAATTGATGAATTGTTACGTAATAGATGCGTAGTCGAGGTCCCGCACAGGCCTCATTGTTGTAACCCTTTGACAGTCGCGCAAGGTAAAAAATTGCGTTTGGTTTTGGACCTTCGTCACCCCAATCAGTTTGTTGCAAAAATTGATTTTAAATATGAGGATTTGGCTCATATAGCTCAGGTATTGGGCGCAGGTCAAGTTTTATTTTTCTTTCGATTTGAAGTCGGGCTATCACCACGTTGATATATTTCCCCCTCACTGTGAATTCTTAGGTTTTGCTTGGCGCCATTTTGATTGCGTGACACGTCATTACGTGTTCACTGTCCTTCCTTTCGGTCTTAGCAGCGCGTGTCATTTGTTCACTAAGCTGACGAGACCATTGGCCTATTATTGGCGCTCGCGCGGATTAATGGCATACATCTATATCGATGACGGTCTCATTATTTCACCTTCTTTGGATGTTGCCGCGTCTAATCTCGCGTTGGTTAAGCGGACTATTGCAAGCAGACAGTATTAGCAAGTTAAGGACTACGATGATTGGTCTGTTGACGATGCTACCTTTGCTCGATTGGAGTTATTGTGGGGCCCCCACACGGTAGACAGGTTCGCGTCTCCCCACAATGCGAAGCTGGCTGTGTTTAACGCCAGATT
Source organism: Echinarachnius parma (assembly GCA_037951105.1). Classification (NCBI taxonomy): domain Eukaryota; kingdom Metazoa; phylum Echinodermata; class Echinoidea; order Clypeasteroida; family Echinarachniidae; genus Echinarachnius; species Echinarachnius parma. The sequence continues at coordinate 11,360 of JBAMJV010011740.1, forward strand.
TTTGTGCGCGGGGGCGTCAGCGATGGACGCCTTTTGCCAGGATTGGGGGGTGGGTAATAATAATTATTTTTGCCCGCCCGTCTCTCTTATACCCCAGTGTGGTCACGCGCATGGCCTCGTCCCTCGCTACCGGGACGTTGGTCATTCCAAAATGGCGAACAGCGCATTTTTGGCCGTGCATCTGCCCCGATGGCAGGCATTTCCATCCGCGTGTGTTAGATTGGAGGTTGTTGAAGGCGTCATTTTCGCCTCCTTCCCTCGGCAGTCCGGCGCTGTTCCGTAGGGACCCGTCCTTCCTTATGCTAGCATTGCGATATGACTATAAGCTGCCGCCTAGGGCGTTCAACTCGGGATTTCGTAGCACAGACCTCGGTTATTGCTCAGATTGCGTCTGAAATGTTATGCTCCCTTTACCGTTATCGGCGAAGCGTTGTAAGTTTGCGATTTAATTAAGCATGATATTATTTTATCGTACACCGCCTTTGTTATAGGTTGTTATGGTAGCCGATGTGTATCGGCGTTTTTTATTCTATGCAGCAGAGACCGTTGCATAATTATTACGAATGTTATTTTTCGCGAGTGCCGAATTTGTTTGTGAGAAGGGCGCCCACATAGGCATGAAGCCCCGCCTTGTCATGGCGACCGACACGGTATCGGTATACAGCCTCTATGAGGCGCGATTCCATTGTTTCGTATTGACTGTCATTTTGCTTGCTAGAAGGGCGCCCACATGCGGCAGGAAGCCCCGCCTTAAATGGCGACCGACTTTGTATCGGTATATTGCCTCTATGGGCGGACTAACGTTTTTATTGAGAAGTGTGATTTTATTGTTCGTTCGTAGGGCGCCCGCTATGGGCCGGAAGCCCTGTCATAATGAATTGGTAATCGACGTTATGTTTGTATATAGCTAATTGCTTGGCCGGGAGCGTCATTCGTGTTCGAATTGTTTGAGATGATTAATTCATTAGCGCACCCCCATTTCGTACGCGTGCGGAAATACCCGTTTTTTGAATGCCATGTAGATTTGCTAGAATTGTCTATTCTTTTTATTCTAAGCGACCGTTTTCCTACTTTGGCGTTTCTCGACCGCTACCGATGCTCAGCATTACCATTATGTTCAAACTCAATTTCGTTTCCCCTTGTGTTCTTATTGTGTTGTATTTGTGTTGTAGTGCATATATATGGTTTACCTAGAGGTAAATATAGAAAGGAAATTAACTTTCTGACGTAGTAAACACGTAGGAAGAAAGTGCTATTTCGTTTCGTTATTGAACGATAGGCTCCCGCTCACCGCTTCGGTGAGCACATTGTGATTACGTAATGAGCGATTCCTTTGGTAATTCGGTTTTCCCGCGCTCTGCGTGTATGAGCTCATTCTCGCTCAAGCATCCACACCGGTACCCCCCCCCCCCCCCCCCCCCCGCCTCTATTCACTAACCGAAAACTCAATGAAAATCCTATAATATGCATATTGTACCTCTTCTGAAAGCTGAGAACATACTGAGCATGAAAAGGTTAATTTTGAAGCCCTAACACCGCCCAGAAAACAATTAAAAGCAAATTTAAACTCTTATTCTGAACCCCGATTTTCGCCGTTTGACGGCGATTTGGTGCAGAGAAATTTGATGACGTCACAGGTTGACTAGGCCCAAACCACCCGCGTACGGCGGCCGCGGACGGTAGAGCGGTAGTACCATAGTACCCTTTGCCTCCCCCAACGATCCCCCAGTCCAGCTCGCGCGGGTTATGCTGCCCTGCTCAATCGATAGAACGCCGTCCTTGTCAATGTCATTTTTCTTGTTAGATTCGACCTGATATCTGCAAAATCGGAGAATGGTGGAAATGTCTGAAGGAAGTGAAGATTTCAGGCATGGTTTTGAGGTGGAAATCGCGAGTTCGCCAGTATCGACAAAGTTGAATTCGAGTCGCAAAGTCGGGAAAAGGTGCATGGCGTATGGTAGATCGACAAAACTATCACTTTCATGGCCTCTTTGACTTTGACATTATATTGTATTTTTCTCTGTCGGCATTCTAAGCCGACAGTGAAAAATAACAATAATAATGTCGAAGAGGCCATGAAAGTGATAGATTTGTTGATCTGGCGTATGGCTGCGGCAATTGTATAGCGAATTGCACCATGTCCATGCACTAGTTTGCCGGGAAAAATGCTGGGGGAAAGGGCGCATTGAAACCCGCACTCCGGTGTCGGCACGCTACCCCGCTAGCTGGCCGTGCCGCGCTCGTGAAGAGTACCCTACGAAACACAAATGTAACGTACCCAAAATCAACTAAATCTTCAAAAATTGCTCAAATAATGGTCATGATTTCAAAGTAGTTATCTTTTTTACCTGTTTTGTGTAGCTACTTTGAAATCATGACCATTATTTGAGCAATGGTCGAAGATTTAGTTGCGCGTCACGGGCAGCGTAGCGTGCCGACACCGGAGTGCGGGTACAATAGTGAACTAGCGCCAAAAGTCTCCCAAATCCCCGTTATCATTGTCGCTGTCTGATGAATCATTCCTGTCCTCTTCTTCATCTTCTTCGGAAAAATCCATTGCGAAACTCAGTTCGAGAGTATTTTCCTCCATTTTCCTCGAAATAAAACTGTCGAGCTCGATCGTACGTTATCAAAAAGCAATATACACAACACATGCAGTACATACAATGCACGCGCGTCGCTTTGCTTGATCAGCTGATCGGCCGGGCCCATTCAACCGGTGACGTCACGATTTTCAGGCCGATCGTTGAGCGAATTTCAGTCAACGAGACGGCTCTCTTTTGCCCCATTTTCGAAGACTTTTTAAGTCAAATTTCAACATCTATATCGCGGATTAAGTTAATATCCTTAGAAAAAGTAACATTTCCTTCACAAACATACCAAATTTTGCCAATTTGAAAGTCAACGAGGGTTCGGTTTAACGTCGAGTTTTCGTTTTGCTGCATGCGCAACTGTCCCATTGAGGTGCATGTATATGCTTCAATGACCTCCCCCCCCCCCCCCTAGCAAGGAGCCAGGGAGTGCGCCCTCGTTTATGCACCCTTGGACGCACCCACGTTTCCCCCAGCAGATCTGGGGGTTTTTCGTGGCCTCCGCATGCTAAGCCCCAACGCTAGCACGGTGCTGAACGCCTTGCTCCCCCCTTCCCCACACTTATTGTGTTTTGGATAATGAATGTTCTTGTTGTTGTTTGGGTTCTTGGGGTACTTCATACGTGTGTACCTGTATTCGCCTATATTTCGTTATTGTAATGAATCGTGCGTTTTACTGTGCTGTTTGCGCATACATATGCAGTAAGCATCGAGTTGTGCATAATAACTCGGATTCGATTATATGAACGGTTCTCATTTTCCCATTTTCGCTCGGTTTTCGAGCCGACCTCCAGATACTTGGACGAGCAGAGTGGATTCCATATCCAGCCCATATCTCCGGTCCTTGGCGCAGAGCACCTTACCAGCCCTACTTGTCTCATCTAAAGCGTCCTCCACAACCTCCAAGTACCGCGCAGCATGGGGGAGATGGCTGCTATGGGCCCGCTCGTCGGATGACATCGTCCCCCTTCCAGTGCAGCCGTTTCACCTGCGCCTGTACATCTCACACCTGGCTTCTTCTAGCGGAGCGAAGTCGGCAGCGGACTCCGCCAGTACCGGCAGGGGCGCGACGTCACGATCGCTCGGACACTTAAAGCGACCTGCCCCGTGGCTGTCGCAGAGAGGTATTTCGGCGCCCTCGGCGACCCGCTCGATTCTTCCCTCCCCCTCGTTCGCAGGCTCACCTCTTCCAAGCGGGGCCCGATTCCAACCCGGCACGCCCTGAGCTACACCAGAACCCGCGAGACCGTTTTGGAGGCCCTTAAGCCCTTCGTTCCGGACATCGGTCTTTTTGGCCTGCATAGCCTGAGGTCGGGGGGCGCTACGTCCGCAAGCAACGCGGGCGTTCCGCCCTTTCTCATCTCCAGCACGTGGAGGTGGAAGACCAGTAGAGCGAGGGATGCGTACATCAAGTCTGACCCCTCTTCCAACCTCCTCCCTTCCCAGTCCCTCGGCATCTGATAACACGTGTGTTCACACAGGACTTCGATTTATATGATTCCCATTTTCGATGCACTTACGCCATGTCAGGGCGTTCTTGTTTTTTGCGTAATAAACGGCGACCGCTACCGATGCTCAGCATTACCATTATGTTCAAACTCAATTTCGTTTCCCCTTGTGTTCTTATTGTGTTGTATTTGTGTTGTAGTGCATATGTATGGTTTACCTAGAGGTAAATATAGAAAGGAAATTAACTTTCTGACGTAGTAACACGTAGGAAGAAAATGTTTTTCAAGTGATAACTCGTGTCTGGTTCGTTCTAATATATCCATAACCAATTTCTCACTACAAGATCCAGTTGGGTCAGTCCGTAGGAGGTGAGGCTCTAAATCAAAGGGTCGTGGGTTCGAGCCCCTCATGATATTATTTTTGAGCAAATTTTTTTTCAGTTTGAATCCGCTGATCCATAAATGCATATAGCCTTAATTAGCTAAGCTAACCAGCAAGTATCAGCGAACTGCCATTGGATTTATATTTGAATATTCGTGGCTACTTGCGTAATGTTTTTCAAGTGATAACTCGTGTCTGGTTCGTTTTAATATATCCATAACCAATTTCTCACTACAAGATCCAGTTGGGTCATTCCGTAGGAGGTGAGGCTCTAAATCAAAGGGTCGTGGGTTCGAGCCCCTCATGATATTGTTTTTGAGCAAATTTTTTTCAGTTTGAATCCGCTGATCCATAAATGCATATAGCCTTAATTAGCTAAGCTAACCAGCAAGTATCAGCGAACTGCCATTGGAACTTCTATTTGAATATTGATAACTCGTGTCTGCTTTGTTTTAATATATCGTAATTTCTCACTACAAGATCCAGTTGGGTCTGTCGGTAGGAGGCGAGGCTCTAAATCAAAGGGTGGTGGGTTCGAGCCCATCATGATATTATTTTTTACCAAATTTGTTTCAGTTTGAATCCACTGATCCATAAATGCATATAGCCTTAATTATCTAAGCTATAGCCAGCAAGTATCAGCGAACTGCCATTGGATTTATATTTGAATATTCGTGGCTACTTGCGTAATGTTTTTCAAGTGATAACTCGTGTCTGGTTCGTTTTAATATATCCATAACCAATTTCTCACTACAAGATCCAGTTGGGTCAGTCCGTAGGAGGTGAGGCTCTAATTCAAAGGGTCGTGGGTTCGAGCCCCTCATTATATTATTTTTGAGCAAATTTTTTCAGTTTGAATCCGCTGATCCATAAATGCATATAGCCTTAATTAGCTAAGCTAACCAGCAAGTATCAGCGAACGGCCATTGGATTTATATTTGAATATTCGTGGCTACTTGCGATATGTTTTTCAAGTGATAACTCGTGTCTGGTTCGTTCTAATATATCCATAACCAATTTCTTACTACAAGATCCAGTTGGGTCAGTCGGTAGGAGGTGAGGCTCTAAATCAAAGGGTCGTGGGATCGAGCCCCTCATGATATTATTTTTGAGCAAATTTGTTTCAGGTTGAATCCGCTGATCCATAAATGCATATAGCCTTATTTAAGCTAAGCTAACCAGCAAGTATCAGCGAACTGCCATTGGAACTGATATTTGAATATTCGTGGCTACTTGCGTAATGTTTTTCAAGTGATAACTCGTGTCTGTTTCGTTCTAATATACCCATAACCAATTTCTCACTACAAGATCTAGTTGGGTCGGTCCGTAGGAGTTGAGGCTCTAAATCAAAGGGTCCTGGGTTCGAGCCCCTCATGATATTATTTTTGAGCAAATTTTTTCAGTTGGAATCCGCTGATCCATAAATGCATATAGCCTTAATTAGCTACGCTAACCAGCAAGTATCAGCGAACGGCCATTGGATTTATATTTGAATATTCGTGGCTACTTGCGATATGTTTTTCAAGTGATAACTCGTGTCTGGTTCGTTCTAATATATCCATAACCAATTTCTTACTACAAGATCCAGTTGGGTCAGTCGGTAGGAGGTGAGGCTCTAAATCAAAAGGTCGTGGGATGGGATCGAGCCCCTCATGATATTTTTTTTGATCAAATTTGTTTCAGGTTGAATCCGCTGATCCATAAATGCATATAGCCTTATTTAGCTAAGCTAACCAGCAAGTATCAGCGAACTGCCATTGGAACTGATATTTGAATATTCGTGGCTACTTGCGTAATGTTTTTCAAGTGATAACTCGTGTCTGGTTCGTTCTAATATATCCATAACCAATTTCTCACTACAAGATCCAGTTGGGTCAGTCCGTAGGAGGTGAGGCTCTAAATCAAAGGGTCGTGGGTTCGAGCCCCTCATGATATTATTTTTGATCAAATTTTTTCAGTTTGAATCCGCTGATCCATAAATGCATATAGCCTTAATTAGCTAGGCTAACCAGCAAGTATCAGCGAACTGCCATTGGAACTGATATTTGAATATTCGTGGCTACTTGCGTAATGTTTTTCAAGTGATAACTCGTGTCTGGTTCGTTTTAATATATCCATAACCAATTTCTCACTACAAGATCCAGTTGGGTCAGTCCGTAGGAGGTGAGGCTCTAAATCAAAGGGTCGTGGGTTCGAGCCCCTCATGATATTATTTTTGAGCAATTTTTTTCAGTTTGAATCCGCTGATCCATAAATGCATATAGCCTTAATTAGCTAAGCTAACCAGCAAGTATCAGCGAACGGCCATTGGAACTTATATTTGAATATTGATAACTCGTGTCTGGTTCGTTTTAATATATCGTTAACCAATTTCTCACTACAGGATCCAGTTGGGTCTGTCGGTAGGAGGTGAGGCTCTAAATCAAAGGGTCGTGGGATCGAGCCCCTCATGATATTATTTTTGAGCAAATTTGTTTCAGTTTGAATCCACTGATCCATAAATGCATATAGCCTTATTTAGCTAAGCAAACCAGCAAGTATCAGCGAACTGCCATTGGATTTATATTTGAATATTCGTGGCTACTTGCGATATGTTTTATAAGTGATAACTCGTGTCTGGTTCGTTCTAATATATCCATAACCAATTTCTCACTACAAGATCCAGTTGGGTCAGTCCGTAGGAGGTGAGGCTCTAAATCAAAGGGTCGTGGGTTCGAGCCCCTCATGATATTATTTTTGAGCAAATTTTTTTCAGTTTGAATCCGCTGATTCATAAATGCATATAGCCTTAATTAGCTAAGCTAACCAGCAAGTATCAGCGAACTGCCATTGGAACTTATATTTGAATATTGATAACTCGTGTCTGGTTCGTTTTAATATATCGTTAACCAATTTCTCACTACAGGATCCAGTTGGGTCTGTCGGTAGGAGGTGAGGCTCTAAATTAAAGGGTCGTGGGATCGAGCACCTCATGATATTATTTTTGAGCAAATTTGTTTCAGGTTGAACCCGCTGATCCATAAATGCCTTATTTAGCTAAGCTAACCAGCAAGTATCAGCGAACTGCCATTGGAACTGATATTTGAATATTCGTGGCTACTTGCGATATGTTTTTCAAGTGATAACTCGTGTCTGGTTCGTTCTAATATATCCATAACCAATTTCTTACTACAAGATCCAGTTGGGTCAGTCGGTAGGAGGTGAGGCTCTAAATCAAAGGGTCGTGGGATCGAGCCCCTCATGATATTATTTTTGAGCAAATTTGTTTCAGGTTGAATCCGCTGATCCATAAATGCATATAGCCTTATTTAAGCTAAGCTAACCAGCAAGTATCAGCGAACTGCCATTGGAACTGATATTTGAATATTCGTGGCTACTTGCGTAATGTTTTTCAAGTGATAACTCGTGTCTGTTTCGTTCTAATATACCCATAACCAATTTCTCACTACAAGATCTAGTTGGGTCGGTCCGTAGGAGTTGAGGCTCTAAATCAAAGGGTCCTGGGTTCGAGCCCCTCATGATATTATTTTTGAGCAAATTTTTTCAGTTTGAATCCGCTGATCCATAAATGCATATAGCCTTAATTAGCTAAGCTAACCAGCAAGTATCAGCGAACGGCCATTGGATTTATATTTGAATATTCGTGGCTACTTGCGATATGTTTTTCAAGTGATAACTCGTGTCTGGTTCGTTCTAATATATCCATAACCAATTTCTTACTACAAGATCCAGTTGGGTCAGTCGGTAGGAGGTGAGGCTCTAAATCAAAGGGTCGTGGGATCGAGCCCCTCATGATATTATTTTTGAGCAAATTTGTTTCAGGTTGAATCCGCTGATCCATAAATGCATATAGCCTTATTTAAGCTAAGCTAACCAGCAAGTATCAGCGAACTGCCATTGGAACTGATATTTGAATATTCGTGGCTACTTGCGTAATGTTTTTCAAGTGATAACTCGTGTCTGTTTCGTTCTAATATACCCATAACCAATTTCTCACTACAAGATCTAGTTGGGTCGGTCCGTAGGAGTTGAGGCTCTAAATCAAAGGGTCCTGGGTTCGAGCCCCTCATGATATTATTTTTGAGCAAATTTTTTCAGTTTGAATCCGCTGATCCATAAATGCATATAGCCTTAATTAGCTACGCTAACCAGCAAGTATCAGCGAACGGCCATTGGATTTATATTTGAATATTCGTGGCTACTTGCGATATGTTTTTCAAGTGATAACTCGTGTCTGGTTCGTTCTAATATATCCATAACCAATTTCTTACTACAAGATCCAGTTGGGTCAGTCGGTAGGAGGTGAGGCTCTAAATCAAAAGGTCGTGGGATGGGATCGAGCCCCTCATGATATTTTTTTTGATCAAATTTGTTTCAGGTTGAATCCGCTGATCCATAAATGCATATAGCCTTATTTAGCTAAGCTAACCAGCAAGTATCAGCGAACTGCCATTGGAACTGATATTTGAATATTCGTGGCTACTTGCGTAATGTTTTTCAAGTGATAACTCGTGTCTGGTTCGTTCTAATATATCCATAACCAATTTCTCACTACAAGATCCAGTTGGGTCAGTCCGTAGGAGGTGAGGCTCTAAATCAAAGGGTCGTGGGTTCGAGCCCCTCATGATATTATTTTTGATCAAATTTTTTCAGTTTGAATCCGCTGATCCATAAATGCATATAGCCTTAATTAGCTAGGCTAACCAGCAAGTATCAGCGAACTGCCATTGGAACTGATATTTGAATATTCGTGGCTACTTGCGTAATGTTTTTCAAGTGATAACTCGTGTCTGGTTCGTTTTAATATATCCATAACCAATTTCTCACTACAAGATCCAGTTGGGTCAGTCCGTAGGAGGTGAGGCTCTAAATCAAAGGGTCGTGGGTTCGAGCCCCTCATGATATTATTTTTGAGCAATTTTTTTCAGTTTGAATCCGCTGATCCATAAATGCATATAGCCTTAATTAGCTAAGCTAACCAGCAAGTATCAGCGAACGGCCATTGGAACTTATATTTGAATATTGATAACTCGTGTCTGGTTCGTTTTAATATATCGTTAACCAATTTCTCACTACAGGATCCAGTTGGGTCTGTCGGTAGGAGGTGAGGCTCTAAATCAAAGGGTCGTGGGATCGAGCCCCTCATGATATTATTTTTGAGCAAATTTGTTTCAGTTTGAATCCACTGATCCATAAATGCATATAGCCTTATTTAGCTAAGCAAACCAGCAAGTATCAGCGAACTGCCATTGGATTTATATTTGAATATTCGTGGCTACTTGCGATATGTTTTATAAGTGATAACTCGTGTCTGGTTCGTTCTAATATATCCATAACCAATTTCTCACTACAAGATCCAGTTGGGTCAGTCCGTAGGAGGTGAGGCTCTAAATCAAAGGGTCGTGGGTTCGAGCCCCTCATGATATTATTTTTGAGCAAATTTTTTTCAGTTTGAATCCGCTGATTCATAAATGCATATAGCCTTAATTAGCTAAGCTAACCAGCAAGTATCAGCGAACTGCCATTGGAACTTATATTTGAATATTGATAACTCGTGTCTGGTTCGTTTTAATATATCGTTAACCAATTTCTCACTACAGGATCCAGTTGGGTCTGTCGGTAGGAGGTGAGGCTCTAAATTAAAGGGTCGTGGGATCGAGCACCTCATGATATTATTTTTGAGCAAATTTGTTTCAGGTTGAACCCGCTGATCCATAAATGCCTTATTTAGCTAAGCTAACCAGCAAGTATCAGCGAACTGCCATTGGAACTGATATTTGAATATTCGTGGCTACTTGCGATATGTTTTTCAAGTGATAACTCGTGTCTGGTTCGTTTTAATATATCCATAACCAATTTCTCACTACAAGATCCAGTTGGGTCAGTCCGTAGGAGGTGAGGCTCTAAATCAAAGAGTCGTGGGTTCGAGCCCCTCATGATATTATTTTTGAGCAAATTTTTTTCAGTTTGAATCCGCTGATCCATAAATGCATATAGCCTTAATTAGCTAAGCTAACCAGCAAGTATCAGCGAACTGCCATTGGATTTATATTTGAATATTCGTGGCTACTTGCGTAATGTTTTTCAAGTGATAACTCGTGTCTGGTTCGTTTTAATATATCCATAACCAATTTCTCACTACAAGATCCAGTTGGGTCATTCCGTAGGAGGTGAGGCTCTAAATCAAAGGGTCGGGGGTTCGAGCCCCTCATGATATTGTTTTTGAGCAAATTTTTTTCAGTTTGAATCCGCTGATCCATAAATGCATATAGCCTTAATTAGCTAAGCTAACCAGCAAGTATCAGCGAACTGCCATTGGAACTTCTATTTGAATATTGATAACTCGTGTCTGCTTCGTTTTAATATATCGTAATTTCTCACTACAAGATCCAGTTGGGTCTGTCGGTAGGAGGCGAGGCTCTAAATCAAAGGGTGGTGGGTTCGAGCCCATCATGATATTATTTTTTACCAAATTTGTTTCAGTTTGAATCCACTGATCCATAAATGCATATAGCCTTAATTATCTAAGCTATAGCCAGCAAGTATCAGCGAACTGCCATTGGATTTATATTTGAATATTCGTGGCTACTTGAGTTATGTTTTTCAAGTGATAACTCGTGTCTGGTTCGTTCTAATATATCCATAACCAATTTCTTATTACAAGATCCAGTTGGGTCAGTCGGTAGGAGGTGAGGCTCTAAATCAAAGGGTCGTGGGATCGAGCCCCTCATGATATTATTTTTGAGCAAATTTGTTTCAGTTTGAATCCGCTGATCCATAAATGCATATAGCCTTAATTAGCTAAGCAAACCAGCAAGTATCAGCCAACTGCCATTGGAACTTATATTTGAATATTCATGGCCACTTGCGTAATGTTTTTCAAGTGATAACTCGTGTCTCGTTCGTTCTAATATATCCAAAACCTATTTCTTACTACAAGATCCAGTTGGGTCAGTCGGTAGGAGGTGAGGCTCTAAATCAAAGGGTCGTGGGATCGAGCCCCTCATGATATTATTTTTGAGCAAATTTGTTTCAGGTTGAATCCGCTGATCCATAAATGCATATAGCCTTAATTAGCTAAGCTAACCAGCAAGTATCAGCGAACGGCCATTGGAACTTATATTTGAATATTGATAACTCGTGTCTGGTTCGTTTTAATATATCGTTAACCAATTTCCCACTACAGGATCCAGTTGGGTCTGTCGGGAGGAGGTGAGGCTCTAAATCAAAGGGTCGTGGGATCGAGCCCCTCATGATATTATTTTTGAGCAAATTTGTTTCAGTTTGAATCCGCTGATCCATAAATGCATATAGCCTTATTTAGCTAAGCAAACCAGCAAGTATCAGCGAACTGCCATTGGATTTATATTTGAATATTCGTGGCTACTTGCGATATGTTTTTCAAGTGATAACTCGTGTCTGGTTCGTTCTAATATATCCATAACCAATTTCTCACTACAAGATCCAGTTGGGTCAGTCCGTAGGAGGTGAGGCTCTAAATCAAAGGGTCGTGGGTTCGAGCCCCTCATGATATTATTTTTGAGCAAATTGTTTTCAGTTTGAATCCGCTGATCCATAAATGCATATAGCCTTAATTAGCTAAGCTAACCAGCAAGTATCAGCGAACTGCCATTGGATTAATATTTGAATATTCGTGGCTACTTGCAATATGTTTTTCAAGTGATAACTCGTGTCTGGTTCGTTCTAATATATCCATAACCAATTTCTTGCTACAAGATCCAGTTGGGTCAGTCGGTAGGAGGTGAGGCTCTAAATCAAAGGGCCGTGGGATCGAGCCCCTGATGATATTATTTTTGAGCAAATTTGTTTCAGGTTGAATCCGCTGATCCATAAATGCATATAGCCTTATTTAGCTAAGCTAACCAGCAAGTATCAGCGAACTGCCATTGGAACTGATATTTGAATATTCGTGGCTACTTGCGTAATGTTTTTCAAGTGATAACTCGTGTCTGTTTCGTTCTAATATATCCATAACCAATTTCTCACTACAAGATCCAGTTGGGTCAGTCCGTAGGAGGTGAGGCTCTAAATCAAAGGGTCGTGGGTTCGAGCCCCTCATGATATTATTTTTGAGCAAATTGTTTTCAGTTTGAATCCGCTGATCCATAAATGAATATAGCCTTAATTAGCTAAGCTAACCAGCAAGTATCAGCGAACTGCCATTGGATCTTATATTTGAATATTGATAACTCGTGTCTGCTTCGTTTTAATATATCGTTAACCAATTTCTCACTACAGGATCCAGTTGGGTCTGTCGGTAGGAGGTGAGGCTCTAAATCAAAGGGTCGTGGGATCGAGCCCCTCATGATATTATTTTTGAGCAAATTTGTTTCAGTTTGAATCCGCTGATCCATAAATGCATATAGCCTTATTTAGCTAAGCAAACCAGCAAGTATCAGCGAACTGCCATTGGATTTATATTTGAATATTCGTGGCTACTTGCGATATGTTTTTCAAGTGATAACTCGTGTCTGGTTCGTTCTAATATATCCATAACCAATTTCACACTACAAGATCCAGTTGGGTCAGTCCGTAGGAGGTGAGGCTCTAAATCAAAGGGTCTTGGGTTCGAGCCCCTCATGATATTATTTTTGAGCAAATTTTTTTCAGTTTGAATCCGCTGATCCATAAATGCATATAGCCTTAATTAGCTAAGCTAACCAGCAAGTATCAGCGAACTGCCATTGGATTTATATTTGAATATTCGTGGCTACTTGCGTAATGTTTTTCAAGTGATAACTCGTGTCTGGTTCGTTTTAATATATCCATAACCAATTTCTCACTACAAGATCCAGTTGGGTCATTCCGTAGGAGGTGAGGCTCTAAATCAAAGGGTCGGGGGTTCGAGCCCCTCATGATATTGTTTTTGAGCAAATTTTTTTCAGTTTGAATCCGCTGATCCATAAATGCATATAGCCTTAATTAGCTAAGCTAACCAGCAAGTATCAGCGAACTGCCATTGGAACTTCTATTTGAATATTGATAACTCGTGTCTGCTTCGTTTTAATATATCGTAATTTCTCACTACAAGATCCAGTTGGGTCTGTCGGTAGGAGGCGAGGCTCTAAATCAAAGGGTGGTGGGTTCGAGCCCATCATGATATTATTTTTTACCAAATTTGTTTCAGTTTGAATCCACTGATCCATAAATGCATATAGCCTTAATTATCTAAGCTATAGCCAGCAAGTATCAGCGAACTGCCATTGGATTTATATTTGAATATTCGTGGCTACTTGAGTTATGTTTTTCAAGTGATAACTCGTGTCTGGTTCGTTCTAATATATCCATAACCAATTTCTTATTACAAGATCCAGTTGGGTCAGTCGGTAGGAGGTGAGGCTCTAAATCAAAGGGTCGTGGGATCGAGCCCCTCATGATATTAATTTTGAGCAAATTTGTTTCAGTTTGAATCCGCTGATCCATAAATGCATATAGCCTTAATTAGCTAAGCAAACCAGCAAGTATAAGCCAACTGCCATTGGAACTTATATTTGAATATTCATGGCCACTTGCGTAATGTTTTTCAAGTGATAACTCGTGTCTCGTTCGTTCTAATATATCCAAAACCTATTTCTTACTACAAGATCCAGTTGGGTCAGTCGGTAGGAGGTGAGGCTCTAAATCAAAGGGTCGTGGGATCGAGCCCCTCATGATATTATTTTTGAGCAAATTTGTTTCAGGTTGAATCCGCTGATCCATAAATGCATATAGCCTTAATTAGCTAAGCTAACCAGCAAGTATCAGCGAACGGCCATTGGAACTTATATTTGAATATTGATAACTCGTGTCTGGTTCGTTTTAATATATCGTTAACCAATTTCCCACTACAGGATCCAGTTGGGTCTGTCGGGAGGAGGTGAGGCTCTAAATCAAAGGGTCGTGGGATCGAGCCCCTCATGATATTATTTTTGAGCAAATTTGTTTCAGTTTGAATCCGCTGATCCATAAATGCATATAGCCTTATTTAGCTAAGCAAACCAGCAAGTATCAGCGAACTGCCATTGGATTTATATTTGAATATTCGTGGCTACTTGCGATATGTTTTTCAAGTGATAACTCGTGTCTGGTTCGTTCTAATATATCCATAACCAATTTCTCACTACAAGATCCAGTTGGGTCAGTCCGTAGGAGGTGAGGCTCTAAATCAAAGGGTCGTGGGTTCGAGCCCCTCATGATATTATTTTAGAGCAAATTTTTTTCAGTTTGAATCCGCTGATCCATAAATGCATATAGCCTTAATTAGCTAAGCTAACCAGCAAGTATCAGCGAACTGCCATTGGATTTATATTTGAATATTCGTGGCTACTTGCGTAATGTTTTTCAAGTGATAACTCGTGTCTGGTTCGTTTTAATATATCCATAACCAATTTCTCACTACAAGATCCAGTTGGGTCATTCCGTAGGAGGTGAGGCTCTAAATCAAAGGGTCGGGGGTTCGAGCCCCTCATGATATTGTTTTTGAGCAAATTTTTTTCAGTTTGAATCCGCTGATCCATAAATGCATATAGCCTTAATTAGCTAAGCTAACCAGCAAGTATCAGCGAACTGCCATTGGAACTTCTATTTGAATATTGATAACTCGTGTCTGCTTCGTTTTAATATATCGTAATTTCTCACTACAAGATCCAGTTGGGTCTGTCGGTAGGAGGCGAGGCTCTAAATCAAAGGGTGGTGGGTTCGAGCCCATCATGATATTATTTTTTACCAAATTTGTTTCAGTTTGAATCCACTGATCCATAAATGCATATAGCCTTAATTATCTAAGCTATAGCCAGCAAGTATCAGCGAACTGCCATTGGATTTATATTTGAATATTCGTGGCTACTTGAGTTATGTTTTTCAAGTGATAACTCGTGTCTGGTTCGTTCTAATATATCCATAACCAATTTCTTATTACAAGATCCAGTTGGGTCAGTCGGTAGGAGGTGAGGCTCTAAATCAAAGGGTCGTGGGATCGAGCCCCTCATGATATTATTTTTGAGCAAATTTGTTTCAGTTTGAATCCGCTGATCCATAAATGCATATAGCCTTAATTAGCTAAGCAAACCAGCAAGTATCAGCCAACTGCCATTGGAACTTATATTTGAATATTCATGGCCACTTGCGTAATGTTTTTCAAGTGATAACTCGTGTCTCGTTCGTTCTAATATATCCAAAACCTATTTCTTACTACAAGATCCAGTTGGGTCAGTCGGTAGGAGGTGAGGCTCTAAATCAAAGGGTCGTGGGATCGAGCCCCTCATGATATTATTTTTGAGCAAATTTGTTTCAGGTTGAATCCGCTGATCCATAAATGCATATAGCCTTAATTAGCTAAGCTAACCAGCAAGTATCAGCGAACGGCCATTGGAACTTATATTTGAATATTGATAACTCGTGTCTGGTTCGTTTTAATATATCGTTAACCAATTTCCCACTACAGGATCCAGTTGGGTCTGTCGGGAGGAGGTGAGGCTCTAAATCAAAGGGTCGTGGGATCGAGCCCCTCATGATATTATTTTTGAGCAAATTTGTTTCAGTTTGAATCCGCTGATCCATAAATGCATATAGCCTTATTTAGCTAAGCAAACCAGCAAGTATCAGCGAACTGCCATTGGATTTATATTTGAATATTCGTGGCTACTTGCGATATGTTTTTCAAGTGATAACTCGTGTCTGGTTCGTTCTAATATATCCATAACCAATTTCTCACTACAAGATCCAGTTGGGTCAGTCCGTAGGAGGTGAGGCTCTAAATCAAAGGGTCGTGGGTTCGAGCCCCTCATGATATTATTTTTGAGCAAATTGTTTTCAGTTTGAATCCGCTGATCCATAAATGCATATAGCCTTAATTAGCTAAGCTAACCAGCAAGTATCAGCGAACTGCCATTGGATTAATATTTGAATATTCGTGGCTACTTGCGATATGTTTTTCAAGTGATAACTCGTGTCTGGTTCGTTCTAATATATCCATAACCAATTTCTTACTACAAGATCCAGTTGGGTCAGTCGGTAGGAGGTGAGGCTCTAAATCAAAGGGCCGTGGGATCGAGCCCCTGATGATATTATTTTTGAGCAAATTTGTTTCAGGTTGAATCCGCTGATCCATAAATGCATATAGCCTTATTTAGCTAAGCTAACCAGCAAGTATCAGCGAACTGCCATTGGAACTGATATTTGAATATTCGTGGCTACTTGCGTAATGTTTTTCAAGTGGTAACTCGTGTCTGTTTCGTTCTAATATATCCATAACCAATTTCTCACTACAAGATCCAGTTGGGTCAGTCCGTAGGAGGTGAGGCTCTAAATCAAAGGGTCGTGGGTTCGAGCCCCTCATGATATTATTTTTGAGCAAATTGTTTTCAGTTTGAATCCGCTGATCCATAAATGAATATAGCCTTAATTAGCTAAGCTAACCAGCAAGTATCAGCGAACTGCCATTGGATCTTATATTTGAATATTGATAACTCGTGTCTGCTTCGTTTTAATATATCGTAATTTCTCACTACAAGATCCAGTTGGGTCTGTCGGTAGGAGGCGAGGCTCTAAATCAAAGGGTCGTGGGTTCGAGCCCATCATGATATTATTTTTTAGCAAATTTGTTTCAGTTTGAATCCACTGATCCATAAATGCATATAGCCTTAATTATCTAAGCTATAGCCAGCAAGTATCATTGAACTGCCATTGGATTTATATTTGAATATTCGTGGCTACTTGCGTTATGTTTTTCAAGTGATAACTCGTGTCTGGTTCGTTTTAATATATCCATAACCAATTTCTCACTACAAGATCAAGTTGGGTCAGTCCGTAGGAGGTGAGGCTCTAAATCAAAGGATCGTGGGTTCCAGCCCCTCATGATATTATTTTTAAGTAAATTTTTTTCAGTTTGAATCCGCTGATCCATAAATGCATTTAGCCTTAATTAGCTAAGCTAACCAGCAAGTATCAGCGAACTGCCATTGGATTTATATTTGAATATTCGTGGCTACTTGCGATATGTTTTTCAAGTGATAACTCGTGTCTGGTTCGTTCTAATATATCCATAACCAATTTTTTCACTACAAGATCCAGTTGGGTCAGTCCGTAGGAGGTGAGGCTCTAAATCAAAGGGTCGTGGGTTCGAGCCCCTCATGATATTATATTTGATCAAATTTTTTTCAGTTTGAATCCGCTGATCCATAAATGCATATAGCCTTAATTAGCTAAGCTAACCAGCAAGTATCAGCGAACGGCCATTGGATTTATATTTGAATATTCGTTGCTACTTGCGATATGTTTTTCAAGTGATAACTCGTGTCTGGTTCGTTCTAATATATCCATAACCAATTTCTTACTACAAGATCCAGTTGGGTCAGTCGGTAGGAGGTGAGGCTCTAAATCAAAGGGTCGTGGGATGGAATCGAGCCCCTCATGATATTATTTTTGAGCAAATTTGTTTCAGGTTGAATTCGCTGATCCATAAATGCATATAGCCTTAATTAGCTAAGCTAACCAGCAAGTATCAGCGAACTGCCATTGTAACTTATATTTGAATATTGATAACTCGTGTCTGGTTCGTTTTAATATATCGTTAACCAATTTCTCACTACAGGATCCAGTTGGGTTTGTCGGTAGGAGGTGAGGCTCTAAATCGAAGGGTCGTGGGATCGAGCCCCTCATGATATTATTTTTGAGCAAATTTGTTTCAGTTTGAATCCGCTGATCCATAAATGCATATAGCCTTAATTAGCTAAGCTAACCAGCAAGTATCAGCGAACTGCCATTGGAACTTATATATGAATATTGATAACTCGTGTCTGCTTCGTTTTAATATGTCGTAATTTCTCACTACAAGATCCAGTTGGGTCTGTCGGTAGGAGGCGAGGCTCTAAATCAAAGGGTCGTGGGTTCGAGCCCATCATAATATTATTTTTTAGCAAATTTGTTTCAGTTTGAATCCACTGATCCATAAATGTATATAGCCTTAATTATCTAAGCTATAGCCGGCAAGTATCAGCGAACTGCCATTGGATTTATATTTGAATATTCGTGGCTACTTGCGTTTTGTTTTTCAAGTGATAACTCGTGTCTGGTTCGTTCTAATATATCAATAACCAATTTCTTATTACAAGATCCAGTTGGGTCAGTCGGTAGGAGGTAAGGCTCTAAATCAAAGGGTCGTTGGATGGGATCGAGCCCCTCATGATATTATTTTTGAGCAAATTTGTTTCAGTTTGAATCCGCTGATCCATAAATGCATATAGCCTTAATTAGCTAAGCAAACCAGCAAGTATCAGCCAACTGCCATTGGAACTTATATTTGAATATTCATGGCCACTTGCGTAATGTGTTTCAAGTGATAACTCGTGTCTGGTTCGTTCTAATATATCCAAAACCAATTTCTCACTACAAGATCCAGTTGGGTCAGTCGTTAGGAGGTGAGGCTCTAAATCAAAGGGTCGTGATGATTTCGAGCCCATCATGATATTATTTTTGAAGCAAATTTGTTTCAGTTTGAATCCGCTGATCCATAAATGCATATAGCCTTATTTAGCTAAGCTAACCAGCAAGTATCAGCGAATTGCCATTGGAACTGATATTTTGAATATTCGTGGCTACTTGCGTAATGTGTTTCAAGTGATAACTCGTGTCTGGTTCGTTCTAATATATCCAAAACCAATTTCTCACTACAAGATCCAGTTGGGTCAGTCGTTAGGAGGTGAGGCTCTAAATCAAAGGGTCGTGATGATTTCGAGCCCATCATGATATTATTTTTGAAGCAAATTTGTTTCAGTTTGAATCCGCTGATCCATAAATGCATATAGCCTTATTTAGCTAAGCTAACCAGCAAGTATCAGCGAATTGCCATTGGAACTGATATTTGAATATTCGTGGCTACTTGCGTAATGTGTTTCAAGTGATAACTCGTGTCTGGTTCGTTCTAATATATCCATGACCAATTTCTTGCTACAAGTTCCAGTTGGGTCAGTCGGTAGGAGGTGAGGCTCTAAATCAAAGGGTCGTGGGATCGAGCCCCGCATGATATTTTTTTAAAGCAAATTTGTTTCAGTTTGAATCCGCTGATCCATAAATGCATACAGCCTTATTTAGCTAAGCTAACCAGCAAGTATCAGCGAACTGCCATTGGAACTGATATTTGAATATTCGTGGCTACTTGCGTCGTGTTTTTCAAGTGATAACTCGTGTCTGGTTCGTTTTAATATATCCATAACCAAGTTCTCATTACAAGATCAAGTTGGGTCAGTCCGTAGGAGGTGAGGCTATAAATCAAAGGGTCGTGGGTTCGAGCCCCTCATGATATTTTTTTTGAGCAAATTGTTTTCAGTTTGAATCCGCTGATCCATAAATGCATATAGCCTTAATTAGCTAAGCTAACCATCAAGTATCAGCGAACTGCCATTGGAACTTATATTTGAATATTCGTTGGTACTTGCGTAATTTTTTCAAGTGATAACTCGTATCTGGTTCGTTTTAATATATCCATAACCAATTTCTCACTACAAGACCCAGTTGGGTCAGTCCGTTGGAGATGAGGCTCTAAATCAAAGGATCGCGGGTTCGAGCCCCTCATGATATTATTTTTGAGCAAATTTTTTAAAGTTTGAATCCGCTGATCCATAAATGAATATAGCCTTAATTAGCTAAGCTAACCAGCAAGTATCAGCGAACTGCCATTGGATTTATATTTGAATATTCGTGGCTACTTGCGATATGTTTTTCAAGTGATAACTCGTGTCTGGTTCGTTCTAATATATCCATAACCAATTTCTTACTACAAGATCCAGTTGGGTCAGTCGGTAGGAGGTGAGGCTCTAAATCAAAGGGTCGTGGGATCGAGCCCCTCACGATATTATTTTTGAGCAAATTTGTTTCAGTTTGAATCCGCTGATCCATAAATGCATATAGCCTTAATTAGCTAAGCAAACCAGCAAGTATCAGCGAACTGCCATTGGAACTTCTATTTGAATATTGATAACTCGTGTCTGCTTTGTTTTAATATATCGTAATTTCTCACTACAAGATCCAGTTGGGTCTGTCGGTAGGAGGCGAGGCTCTAAATCAAAGGGTGGTGGGTTCGAGCCCATCATGATATTATTTTTTAGCAAATTTGTTTCAGTTTGAATCCACTGATCCATAAATGTATATAGCCTTAATTATCTAAGCTATAGCCGGCAAGTATCAGCGAACTGCCATTGGATTTATATTTGAATATTCGTGGCTACTTGCGTTATGTTTTTCAAGTGATAACTCGTGTCTGGTTCGTTCTAATATATCAATAACCAATTTCTTATTACAAGATCCAGTTGGGTCAGTCGGTAGGAGGTGAGGCTCTAAATCAAAGGGTCGTGGGATCGAGCCCCTCATGATATTATTTTTGAGCAAATTTGTTTCAGTTTGAATCCGCTGATCCATAAATGCATATAGCCTTAATTAGCTAAGCAAACCAGCAAGTATCAGCCAACTGCCATTGGAACTTATATTTGAATATTCATGGCCACTTGCGTAATGTTTTTCAAGTGATAACTCGTGTCTCGTTCGTTCTAATATATCCAAAACCAATTTCTCACTACAAGATCCAGTTGGGTCAGTCGTTAGGAGGTGAGGCTCTAAATCAAAGGGTCGTGATGATTTCGAGCCCATCATGATATTATTTTTGAAGCAAATTTGTTTCAGTTTGAATCCGCTGATCCATAAATGCATATAGCCTTATTTAGCTAAGCTAACCAGGAAGTATCAGCGAATTGCCATTGGAACTGATATTTGAATATTCGTGGCTACTTGCGTAATGTTTATTTTTGAGCAAATTAGTTTCAGTTTGAATCCGCTGATCCATAAATGCATATAGCCTTAATTAGCTAAGCATACCAGCAAGTATCAGCCAACTGCCATTGGAACTTATATTTGAATATTCATGGCCACTTGCGTAATGTGTTTCAAGTGATAACTCGTGTCTGGTTCGTTCTAATATATCCATAACCAATTTCTTACTACAAGTTCCAGTTGGGTCAGTCGGTAGGAGGTGAGGCTCTAAATCAAAGGGTCGTGGGATCGAGCCCCTCATGATATTTTTTTAAAGCAAATTTGTTTCAGTTTGAATCCGCTGATCCATAAATGCATACAGCCTTATTTAGCTAAGCTAACCAGCAAGTATCAGCGAACTGCCATTGGAACTGATATCTGAATATTCGTGGCTACTTGCGTCGTGTTTTTCAAGTGATAACTCGTGTCTGGTTCGTTTTAATATATCCATAACCAAGTTCTCATTACAAGATCCAGTTGGGTCAGTCCGTAGGAGGTGAGGCTCTAAATCAAAGGGTCGTGGGTTCGAGCCCATCATGATATTATTTTTGAGCAAATTGTTTTCAGTTTGAATCCGCTGATCCATAAATGAATATAGCCTTAATTAGCTAAGCTAACCAGCAAGTATCAGCGAACTGCCATTGGAACTTATATTTGAATATTGATAACTCGTGTCTGCATGTTCGTTCTAATATATCGTTAACCAATTTCTCACTACAAGATCCAGTTGGGTCTGTCGGTAGGAGGCGAGGATCTAAATCAAAGGGTCGTGGGTTCGAGCCCATCATGATATTATTTTTTAGCAAATTTGTTTCAGGTTGAATCCACTGATCCATAAATGCATATAGACTTAATTAGCTAAGCAAACCAGCAAGTATCAGCGAACTGCCATTGGATTTATATTTGAATATTCGTGGCTACTTGCGATATGTTTTTCAAGTGATAACTCGTGTCTAGTTCGTTCTAATATATCCATAACCAATTTCTTACTACAAGATCCAGCTGGGTCAGTCGGTAGGAGGTCAAAGGGTCGTGGGTTCGAGCCCCTCATGATATTATTTTTGAGCAAATTGTTTTCAGTTTGAATCCGCTGATCCATAAATGCATATAGCCTTAATTAGCTAAGCTAACCAGCAAGTATCAGCGAACTGCCATTGGAACTTATATTTGAATATTGATAACTCGTGTCTGCTTCGTTTTAATATGTCGTAATTTCTCACTACAAGATCCAGTTGGGTCTGTCGGTAGGAGGCGAGGCTCTAAATCAAAGGGTCGTGGGTTCGAGCCCATCATAATATTATTTTTTAGCAAATTTGTTTCAGTTTGAATCCACTGATCCATAAATGCATATAGCCTTAATTATCTAAGCTATAGCCAGCAAGTATCAGCGAACTGCCATTGGATTTATATTTGAATATTCGTGGCTACTTGCGTTATGTTTTTCAAGTGATAACTCGTGTCTGGTTCGTTCTAATATATCAATAACAAATTTCTTATTACAAGATCCAGTTGGGTCAGTCGGTAGGAGGTGAGGCTCTAAATCAAAGGGTCGTGGGATCGAGCCCCTCATGATATTATTTTTGAGCAAATTTGTTTCAGTTTGAATCCGCTGATCCATAAATGCATATAGCCTTAATTAGCTAAGCAAACCAGCAAGTATCAGCCAACTGCCATTGGAACTTATATTTGAATATTCATGGCCACTTGCGTAATGTTTTTCAAGTGATAACTCGTGTCTCGTTCGTTCTAATATATCCAAAACCAATTTCTCACTACAAGATCCAGTTGGGTCAGTCGTTAGGAGGTGAGGCTCTAAATCAAAGGGTCGTGATGATTTCGTGCCCATCATGATATTATTTTTGAAGCAAATTTGTTTCAGTTTGAATCCGCTGATCCATAAATGAATATAGCCTTATTTAGCTAAGCTAACCAGCAAGTATCAGCGAATTGCCATTGGAACTGATATTTTGAATATTCGTGGCTACTTGCGTAATGTGTTTCAAGTGATAACTCGTGTCTGGTTCGTTCTAATATATCCAAAACCTATTTCTCACTACAAGATCCAGTTGGGTCAGTCGTTAGGAGGTGAGGCTCTAAAATCAAAGTGTCGTGATGATTTCGAGCCCATCATGATATTATTTTTGAAGCAAATTTGTTTCAGTTTGAATCCGCTGATCCATAAATGCATATAGCCTTATTTAGCTAAGCTAACCAGCAAGTATCAGCGAATTGCCATTGGAACTGATATTTGAATATTCGTGGCTACTTGCGTTATGTTTTTCAAGTGATAACTCGTGTCTGGTTCGTTTTAATATATCCATAACCAAGTTCTCATTACAAGATCCAGTTGGGTCAGTCCGTAGGAGGTGAGGCTCTAAATCAAAGGGTCGTGGGTTCGAGCCCATCATGATATTATTTTTGAGCAAATTGTTTTCAGTTTGAATCCGCTGATCCATAAATGAATATAGCCTTAATTAGCTAAGCTAACCAGCAAGTATCAGCGAACTGCCATTGGAACTTATATTTGAATATTGATAACTCGTGTCTGCATGTTCGTTCTAATATATCGTTAACCAATTTCTCACTACAAGATCCAGTTGGGTCTGTCGGTAGGAGGTGAGGCTCTAAATCAAAGGGTCGTGATGATTTCGAGCCCATCATGATATTATTTTTCAGCAAATTTGTTTCAGTTTGAATCCGCTGATCCATAAATGCATATAGCCTTAATTAGCTAAGCAAACCAGCAAGTATCAGCAAACTGCCATTGGAACTTATATTTGAATATTCATGGCCACTTGCGTAATGTTTTTCAAGTGATAACTCGTGTCTCGTTCGTTCTAATATATCCAAAACCAATTTCTCACTACAAGATCCAGTTGGGTCAGTCATTAGGAGGTGAGGCTCTAAATCAAAGGGTCGTGATGATTTCGAGCCCATCATGATATTATTTTTGAAGCAAATTTGTTTCAGTTTGAATCCGCTGATCCATAAATGCATATAGCCTTATTTAGCTAAGCTAACCAGCAAGTATCAGCGAATTGCCATTGGAACTGATATTTTGAATATTCGTGGCTACTTGCGTAATGTGTTTCAAGTGATAACTCGTGTCTGGTTCGTTCTAATATATCCAAAACCAATTTCTCACTACAAGATCCAGTTGGGTCAGTCGTTAGGAGGTGAGGCTCTAAATCAAAGGGTCGTGAAGGGTCGTGATGATTTCGAGCCCATCATGATATTATTTTTGAAGCAAATTTGTTTCAGTTTGAATCCGCTGATCCATAAATGCATATAGCCTTATTTAGCTAAGCTAACCAGCAAGTATCAGCGAATTGCCATTGGAACTGATATTTGAATATTCGTGGCTACTTGCGTAATGTGTTTCAAGTGATAACTCGTGTCTGGTTCGTTCTAATATATCCATAACCAATTTCTTACTACAAGTTCCAGTTGGGTCAGTCGGTAGGAGGTGAGGCTCTAAATCAAAGGGTCGTGGGATCGAGCCCCTCATGATATTTTTTTAAAGCAAATTTGTTTCAGTTTGAATCCGCTGATCCCTAAATGCATACAGCATTATTTAGCTAAGCTAACCAGTAAGTATCAGCGAACTGCCATTGGAACTGATATTTGAATATTCGTGGCTACTTGCGTCGTGTTTTTCAAGTGATAACTCGTGTCTGGTTCGTTTTAATATATCCATAACCAAGTTCTCATTACAAGATCCAGTTGGGTCAGTCCGTAGGAGGTGAGGCTCTAAATCAAAGGGTCGTGGGTTCGAGCCCCTCATGATATTTTTTTTGAGCAAATTGTTTTCAGTTTGAATCCGCTGATCCATAAATGCATATAGCCTTAATTAGCTAAGCTAACCAGCAAGTATCAGCGAACTGCCATTGGAACTTATATTTGAATATTCGTTGGTACTTGCGTAATTTTTTTCAAGTGATAACTCGTGTCTGGTTCGTTTTAATATATCCATAACCAATTTCTCACTACAAGACCCAGTTGGGTCAGTCTGTTGGAGATGAGGCTCTAAATCAAAGGGTCGCGGGTTCGAGCCCCTCATGATATTATTTTTGAGCAAATTTTTTTCAGTTTGAATCCGCTGATCCATAAATGAATATAGCCTTAATTAGCTAAGCTAACCAGCAAGTATCAGCGAACTGCCATTGGATTTATATTTGAATATTCGTGGCTACTTGCGATATGTTTTTCAAGTGATAACTCGTGTCTGGTTCGTTCAAATATATCCATAACCAATTTCTTACTACAAGATCCAGTTGGGTCAGTCGGTAGGAGGTGAGGCTCTAAATCAAAGGGTCGTAGGATCGAGCCCCTCACGATATTATTTTTGAGCAAATTTGTTTCAGTTTGAATCCGCTGATCCATAAATGCATATAGCCTTAATTAGCTAAGCAAACCAGCAAGTATCAGCAAACTGCCATTGGAACTTATATTTGAATATTCATGGCCACTTGCGTAATGTTTTTCAAGTGATAACTCGTGTCTCGTTCGTTCTAATATATCCAAAACCAATTTCTCACTACAAGATCCAGTTGGGTCAGTCGTTAGGAGGTGAGGCTCTAAATCAAAGGGTCGTGATGATTTCGAGCCCATCATGATATTATTTTTGAAGCAAATTTGTTTCAGTTTGAATCCGCTGATCCATAAATGCATATAGCCTTATTTAGCTAAGCTAACCAGCAAGTATCAGCGAATTGCCATTGGAACTGATATTTTGAATATTCGTGGCTACTTGCGTAATGTGTTTCAAGTGATAACTCGTGTCTGGTTCGTTCTAATATATCCAAAACCAATTTCTCACTACAAGATCCAGTTGGGTCAGTCGTTAGGAGGTGAGGCTCTAAATCAAAGGGTCGTGATGATTTCGAGCCCATCATGATATTATTTTTGAAGCAAATTTGTTTCAGTTTGAATCCGCTGATCCATAAATGCATATAGCCTTATTTAGCTAAGCTAACCAGCAAGTATCAGCGAATTGCCATTGGAACTGATATTTGAATATTCGTGGCTACTTGCGTAATGTGTTTCAAGTGATAACTCGTGTCTGGTTCGTTCTAATATATCCATAACCAATTTCTTACTACAAGTTCCAGTTGGGTCAGTCGGTAGGAGGTGAGGCTCTAAATCAAAGGGTCGTGGGATCGAGCCCCTCATGATATTTTTTTAAAGCAAATTTGTTTCAGTTTGAATCCGCTGATCCATAAATGCATACAGCATTATTTAGCTAAGCTAACCAGTAAGTATCAGCGAACTGCCATTGGAACTGATATTTGAATATTCGTGGCTACTTGCGTCGTGTTTTTCAAGTGATAACTCGTGTCTGGTTCGTTTTAATATATCCATAACCAAGTTCTCATTACAAGATCCAGTTGGGTCAGTCCGTAGGAGGTGAGGCTCTAAATCAAAGGGTCGTGGGTTCGAGCCCCTCATGATATTTTCTTTGAGCAAATTGTTTTCAGTTTGAATCCGCTGATCCATAAATGCATATAGCCTTAATTAGCTAAGCTAACCAGCAAGTATCAGCGAACTGCCATTGGAACTTATATTTGAATATTCGTTGGTACTTGCGTAATTTTTTTCAAGTGATAACTCGTGTCTGGTTCGTTTTAATATATCCATAACCAATTTCTCACTACAAGACCCAGTTGGGTCAGTCCGTTGGAGATGAGGCTCTAAATCAAAGGGTCGCGGGTTCGAGCCCCTCATGATATTATTTTTGAGCAAATTTTTTTCAGTTTGAATCCGCTGATCCATAAATGAATATAGCCTTAATTAGCTAAGCTAACCAGCAAGTATCAGCGAACTGCCATTGGATTTATATTTGAATATTCGTGGCTACTTGCGATATGTTTTTCAAGTGATAACTCGTGTCTGGTTCGTTCAAATATATCCATAACCAATTTCTTACTACAAGATCCAGTTGGGTCAGTCGGTAGGAGGTGAGGCTCTAAATCAAAGGGTCGTAGGATCGAGCCCCTCACGATATTATTTTTGAGCAAATTTGTTTCAGTTTGAATCCGCTGATCCATAAATGCATATAGCCTTAATTAGCTAAGCAAACCAGCAAGTATCAGCGAACTGCCATTGGAACTTATATTTGAATATTCATGGCCACTTGCGTAATGTTTTTCAAGTGATAACTCGTGTCTGGTTCGTTCTAATATATCCATAACCAATTTCTCACTACAAGATCCAGTTGGGTCAGTCCGTAGGAGGTGAGGCTCTAAATCAAAGGGTCGTGGGATCGAGCCCCTCATGATATTATTTTTGAGCAAATTTGTTTCAGGTTGAATCCGCTGATCCATAAATGCATATAGCCTTAATTAGCTAAGCTAACCAGCAAGTATCAGCGAACGGCCATTGGAACTTATATTTGAATATTGATAACTCGTGTCTGGTTCGTTTTAATATATCGTTAACCAATTTCCCACTACAGGATCCAGTTGGGTCTGTCGGGAGGAGGTGAGGCTCTAAATCAAAGGGTCGTGGGATCGAGCCCCTCATGATATTATTTTTGAGCAAATTTGTTTCAGTTTGAATCCGCTGATCCATAAATGCATATAGCCTTATTTAGCTAAGCAAACCAGCAAGTATCAGCGAACTGCCATTGGATTTATATTTGAATATTCGTGGCTACTTGCGATATGTTTTTCAAGTGATAACTCGTGTCTGGTTCGTTCTAATATATCCATAACCAATTTCTCACTACAAGATCCAGTTGGGTCAGTCCGTAGGAGGTGAGGCTCTAAATCAAAGGGTCGTGGGTTCGAGCCCCTCATGATATTATTTTTGAGCAAATTTGTTTCAGTTTGAATCCGCTGATCCATAAATGCATATAGCCTTAATTAGCTAAGCTAACCAGCAAGTATCAGCGAACTGCCATTGGATTAATATTTGAATATTCGTGGCTACTTGCGATATGTTTTTCAAGTGATAACTCGTGTCTGGTTCGTTCTAATATATCCATAACCAATTTCTTACTACAAGATCCAGTTGGGTCAGTCGGTAGGAGGTGAGGCTCTAAATCAAAGGGCCGTGGGATCGAGCCCCTGATGATATTATTTTTGAGCAAATTTGTTTCAGGTTGAATCCGCTGATCCATAAATGCATATAGCCTTATTTAGCTAAGCTAACCAGCAAGTATCAGCGAACTGCCATTGGAACTGATATTTGAATATTCGTGGCTACTTGCGTAATGTTTTTCAAGTGGTAACTCGTGTCTGTTTCGTTCTAATATATCCATAACCAATTTCTCACTACAAGATCCAGTTGGGTCAGTCCGTAGGAGGTGAGGCTCTAAATCAAAGGGTCGTGGGTTCGAGCCCCTCATGATATTATTTTTGAGCAAATTGTTTTCAGTTTGAATCCGCTGATCCATAAATGAATATAGCCTTAATTAGCTAAGCTAACCAGCAAGTATCAGCGAACTGCCATTGGATCTTATATTTGAATATTGATAACTCGTGTCTGCTTCGTTTTAATATATCGTAATTTCTCACTACAAGATCCAGTTGGGTCTGTCGGTAGGAGGCGAGGCTCTAAATCAAAGGGTCGTGGGTTCGAGCCCATCATGATATTATTTTTTAGCAAATTTGTTTCAGTTTGAATCCACTGATCCATAAATGCATATAGCCTTAATTATCTAAGCTATAGCCAGCAAGTATCATTGAACTGCCATTGGATTTATATTTGAATATTCGTGGCTACTTGCGTTATGTTTTTCAAGTGATAACTCGTGTCTGGTTCGTTTTAATATATCCATAACCAATTTCTCACTACAAGATCAAGTTGGGTCAGTCCGTAGGAGGTGAGGCTCTAAATCAAAGGATCGTGGGTTCCAGCCCCTCATGATATTATTTTTAAGTAAATTTTTTTCAGTTTGAATCCGCTGATCCATAAATGCATTTAGCCTTAATTAGCTAAGCTAACCAGCAAGTATCAGCGAACTGCCATTGGATTTATATTTGAATATTCGTGGCTACTTGCGATATGTTTTTCAAGTGATAACTCGTGTCTGGTTCGTTCTAATATATCCATAACCAATTTCTCACTACAAGATCCAGTTGGGTCAGTCCGTAGGAGGTGAGGCTCTAAATCAAAGGGTCGTGGGTTCGAGCCCCTCATGATATTATTTTTGATCAAATTTTTTTCAGTTTGAATCCGCTGATCCATAAATGCATATAGCCTTAATTAGCTAAGCTAACCAGCAAGTATCAGCGAACGGCCATTGGATTTATATTTGAATATTCGTTGCTACTTGCGATATGTTTTTCAAGTGATAACTCGTGTCTGGTTCGTTCTAATATATCCATAACCAATTTCTTACTACAAGATCCAGTTGGGTCAGTCGGTAGGAGGTGAGGCTCTAAATCAAAGGGTCGTGGGATGGAATCGAGCCCCTCATGATATTATTTTTGAGCAAATTTGTTTCAGGTTGAATTCGCTGATCCATAAATGCATATAGCCTTAATTAGCTAAGCTAACCAGCAAGTATCAGCGAACTGCCATTGTAACTTATATTTGAATATTGATAACTCGTGTCTGGTTCGTTTTAATATATCGTTAACCAATTTCTCACTACAGGATCCAGTTGGGTTTGTCGGTAGGAGGTGAGGCTCTAAATCGAAGGGTCGTGGGATCGAGCCCCTCATGATATTATTTTTGAGCAAATTTGTTTCAGTTTGAATCCGCTGATCCATAAATGCATATAGCCTTAATTAGCTAAGCTAACCAGCAAGTATCAGCGAACTGCCATTGGAACTTATATATGAATATTGATAACTCGTGTCTGCTTCGTTTTAATATGTCGTAATTTCTCACTACAAGATCCAGTTGGGTCTGTCGGTAGGAGGCGAGGCTCTAAATCAAAGGGTCGTGGGTTCGAGCCCATCATAATATTATTTTTTAGCAAATTTGTTTCAGTTTGAATCCACTGATCCATAAATGTATATAGCCTTAATTATCTAAGCTATAGCCGGCAAGTATCAGCGAACTGCCATTGGATTTATATTTGAATATTCGTGGCTACTTGCGTTTTGTTTTTCAAGTGATAACTCGTGTCTGGTTCGTTCTAATATATCAATAACCAATTTCTTATTACAAGATCCAGTTGGGTCAGTCGGTAGGAGGTAAGGCTCTAAATCAAAGGGTCGTTGGATGGGATCGAGCCCCTCATGATATTATTTTTGAGCAAATTTGTTTCAGTTTGAATCCGCTGATCCATAAATGCATATAGCCTTAATTAGCTAAGCAAACCAGCAAGTATCAGCCAACTGCCATTGGAACTTATATTTGAATATTCATGGCCACTTGCGTAATGTGTTTCAAGTGATAACTCGTGTCTGGTTCGTTCTAATATATCCAAAACCAATTTCTCACTACAAGATCCAGTTGGGTCAGTCGTTAGGAGGTGAGGCTCTAAATCAAAGGGTCGTGATGATTTCGAGCCCATCATGATATTATTTTTGAAGCAAATTTGTTTCAGTTTGAATCCGCTGATCCATAAATGCATATAGCCTTATTTAGCTAAGCTAACCAGCAAGTATCAGCGAATTGCCATTGGAACTGATATTTTGAATATTCGTGGCTACTTGCGTAATGTGTTTCAAGTGATAACTCGTGTCTGGTTCGTTCTAATATATCCAAAACCAATTTCTCACTACAAGATCCAGTTGGGTCAGTCGTTAGGAGGTGAGGCTCTAAATCAAAGGGTCGTGATGATTTCGAGCCCATCATGATATTATTTTTGAAGCAAATTTGTTTCAGTTTGAATCCGCTGATCCATAAATGCATATAGCCTTATTTAGCTAAGCTAACCAGCAAGTATCAGCGAATTGCCATTGGAACTGATATTTGAATATTCGTGGCTACTTGCGTAATGTGTTTCAAGTGATAACTCGTGTCTGGTTCGTTCTAATATATCCATGACCAATTTCTTGCTACAAGTTCCAGTTGGGTCAGTCGGTAGGAGGTGAGGCTCTAAATCAAAGGGTCGTGGGATCGAGCCCCGCATGATATTTTTTTAAAGCAAATTTGTTTCAGTTTGAATCCGCTGATCCATAAATGCATACAGCCTTATTTAGCTAAGCTAACCAGCAAGTATCAGCGAACTGCCATTGGAACTGATATTTGAATATTCGTGGCTACTTGCGTCGTGTTTTTCAAGTGATAACTCGTGTCTGGTTCGTTTTAATATATCCATAACCAAGTTCTCATTACAAGATCAAGTTGGGTCAGTCCGTAGGAGGTGAGGCTATAAATCAAAGGGTCGTGGGTTCGAGCCCCTCATGATATTTTTTTTGAGCAAATTGTTTTCAGTTTGAATCCGCTGATCCATAAATGCATATAGCCTTAATTAGCTAAGCTAACCATCAAGTATCAGCGAACTGCCATTGGAACTTATATTTGAATATTCGTTGGTACTTGCGTAATTTTTTCAAGTGATAACTCGTATCTGGTTCGTTTTAATATATCCATAACCAATTTCTCACTACAAGACCCAGTTGGGTCAGTCCGTTGGAGATGAGGCTCTAAATCAAAGGATCGCGGGTTCGAGCCCCTCATGATATTATTTTTGAGCAAATTTTTTTAAGTTTGAATCCGCTGATCCATAAATGAATATAGCCTTAATTAGCTAAGCTAACCAGCAAGTATCAGCGAACTGCCATTGGATTTATATTTGAATATTCGTGGCTACTTGCGATATGTTTTTCAAGTGATAACTCGTGTCTGGTTCGTTCTAATATATCCATAACCAATTTCTTACTACAAGATCCAGTTGGGTCAGTCGGTAGGAGGTGAGGCTCTAAATCAAAGGGTCGTGGGATCGAGCCCCTCACGATATTATTTTTGAGCAAATTTGTTTCAGTTTGAATCCGCTGATCCATAAATGCATATAGCCTTAATTAGCTAAGCAAACCAGCAAGTATCAGCGAACTGCCATTGGAACTTCTATTTGAATATTGATAACTCGTGTCTGCTTTGTTTTAATATATCGTAATTTCTCACTACAAGATCCAGTTGGGTCTGTCGGTAGGAGGCGAGGCTCTAAATCAAAGGGTGGTGGGTTCGAGCCCATCATGATATTATTTTTTATCAAATTTGTTTCAGTTTGAATCCACTGATCCATAAATGTATATAGCCTTAATTATCTAAGCTATAGCCGGCAAGTATCAGCGAACTGCCATTGGATTTATATTTGAATATTCGTGGCTACTTGCGTTATGTTTTTCAAGTGATAACTCGTGTCTGGTTCGTTCTAATATATCAATAACCAATTTCTTATTACAAGATCCAGTTGGGTCAGTCGGTAGGAGGTGAGGCTCTAAATCAAAGGGTCGTGGGATCGAGCCCCTCATGATATTATTTTTGAGCAAATTTGTTTCAGTTTGAATCCGCTGATCCATAAATGCATATAGCCTTAATTAGCTAAGCAAACCAGCAAGTATCAGCCAACTGCCATTGGAACTTATATTTGAATATTCATGGCCACTTGCGTAATGTTTTTCAAGTGATAACTCGTGTCTCGTTCGTTCTAATATATCCAAAACCAATTTCTCACTACAAGATCCAGTTGGGTCAGTCGTTAGGAGGTGAGGCTCTAAATCAAAGGGTCGTGATGATTTCGAGCCCATCATGATATTATTTTTGAAGCAAATTTGTTTCAGTTTGAATCCGCTGATCCATAAATGCATATAGCCTTATTTAGCTAAGCTAACCAGGAAGTATCAGCGAATTGCCATTGGAACTGATATTTGAATATTCGTGGCTACTTGCGTAATGTTTATTTTTGAGCAAATTAGTTTCAGTTTGAATCCGCTGATCCATAAATGCATATAGCCTTAATTAGCTAAGCATACCAGCAAGTATCAGCCAACTGCCATTGGAACTTATATTTGAATATTCATGGCCACTTGCGTAATGTGTTTCAAGTGATAACTCGTGTCTGGTTCGTTCTAATATATCCATAACCAATTTCTTACTACAAGTTCCAGTTGGGTCAGTCGGTAGGAGGTGAGGCTCTAAATCAAAGGGTCGTGGGATCGAGCCCCTCATGATATTTTTTTAAAGCAAATTTGTTTCGGTTTGAA
The DNA here is from genome assembly GCA_037951105.1 of Echinarachnius parma. Lineage (NCBI taxonomy): Eukaryota > Metazoa > Echinodermata > Echinoidea > Clypeasteroida > Echinarachniidae > Echinarachnius > Echinarachnius parma. The sequence goes on from JBAMJV010011740.1 coordinate 44,688, forward strand.
TCCGCTGATCCATAAATGCATACAGCCTTATTTAGCTAAGCTAACCAGCAAGTATCAGCGAACTGCCATTGGAACTGATATCTGAATATTCGTGGCTACTTGCGTCGTGTTTTTCAAGTGATAACTCGTGTCTGGTTCGTTTTAATATATCCATAACCAAGTTCTCATTACAAGATCCAGTTGGGTCAGTCCGTAGGAGGTGAGGCTCTAAATCAAAGGGTCGTGGGTTCGAGCCCATCATGATATTATTTTTGAGCAAATTGTTTTCAGTTTGAATCCGCTGATCCATAAATGAATATAGCCTTAATTAGCTAAGCTAACCAGCAAGTATCAGCGAACTGCCATTGGAACTTATATTTGAATATTGATAACTCGTGTCTGCATGTTCGTTCTAATATATCGTTAACCAATTTCTCACTACAAGATCCAGTTGGGTCTGTCGGTAGGAGGCGAGGATCTAAATCAAAGGGTCGTGGGTTCGAGCCCATCATGATATTATTTTTTAGCAAATTTGTTTCAGGTTGAATCCACTGATCCATAAATGCATATAGACTTAATTAGCTAAGCAAACCAGCAAGTATCAGCGAACTGCCATTGGATTTATATTTGAATATTCGTGGCTACTTGCGATATGTTTTTCAAGTGATAACTCGTGTCTAGTTCGTTCTAATATATCCATAACCAATTTCTTACTACAAGATCCAGCTGGGTCAGTCGGTAGGAGGTCAAAGGGTCGTGGGTTCGAGCCCCTCATGATATTATTTTTGAGCAAATTGTTTTCAGTTTGAATCCGCTGATCCATAAATGCATATAGCCTTAATTAGCTAAGCTAACCAGCAAGTATCAGCGAACTGCCATTGGAACTTATATTTGAATATTGATAACTCGTGTCTGCTTCGTTTTAATATGTCGTAATTTCTCACTACAAGATCCAGTTGGGTCTGTCGGTAGGAGGCGAGGCTCTAAATCAAAGGGTCGTGGGTTCGAGCCCATCATAATATTATTTTTTAGCAAATTTGTTTCAGTTTGAATCCACTGATCCATAAATGCATATAGCCTTAATTATCTAAGCTATAGCCAGCAAGTATCAGCGAACTGCCATTGGATTTATATTTGAATATTCGTGGCTACTTGCGTTATGTTTTTCAAGTGATAACTCGTGTCTGGTTCGTTCTAATATATCAATAACAAATTTCTTATTACAAGATCCCGTTGGGTCAGTCGGTAGGAGGTGAGGCTCTAAATCAAAGGGTCGTGGGATCGAGCCCCTCATGATATTATTTTTGAGCAAATTTGTTTCAGTTTGAATCCGCTGATCCATAAATGCATATAGCCTTAATTAGCTAAGCAAACCAGCAAGTATCAGCCAACTGCCATTGGAACTTATATTTGAATATTCATAGCCACTTGCGTAATGTTTTTCAAGTGATAACTCGTGTCTCGTTCGTTCTAATATATCCAAAACCAATTTCTCACTACAAGATCCAGTTGGGTCAGTCGTTAGGAGGTGAGGCTCTAAATCAAAGGGTCGTGATGATTTCGTGCCCATCATGATATTATTTTTGAAGCAAATTTGTTTCAGTTTGAATCCGCTGATCCATAAATGCATATAGCCTTATTTAGCTAAGCTAACCAGCAAGTATCAGCGAATTGCCATTGGAACTGATATTTTGAATATTCGTGGCTACTTGCGTAATGTGTTTCAAGTGATAACTCGTGTCTGGTTCGTTCTAATATATCCAAAACCTATTTCTCACTACAAGATCCAGTTGGGTCAGTCGTTAGGAGGTGAGGCTCTAAAATCAAAGTGTCGTGATGATTTCGAGCCCATCATGATATTATTTTTGAAGCAAATTTGTTTCAGTTTGAATCCGCTGATCCATAAATGCATATAGCCTTATTTAGCTAAGCTAACCAGCAAGTATCAGCGAATTGCCATTGGAACTGATATTTGAATATTCGTGGCTACTTGCGTTATGTTTTTCAAGTGATAACTCGTGTCTGGTTCGTTTTAATATATCCATAACCAAGTTCTCATTACAAGATCCAGTTGGGTCAGTCCGTAGGAGGTGAGGCTCTAAATCAAAGGGTCGTGGGTTCGAGCCCATCATGATATTATTTTTGAGCAAATTGTTTTCAGTTTGAATCCGCTGATCCATAAATGCATATAGCCTTAATTAGCTAAGCTAACCATCAAGTATCAGCGAACTGCCATTGGAACTTATATTTGAATATTCGTTGGTACTTGCGTAATTTTTTCAAGTGATAACTCGTATCTGGTTCGTTTTAATATATCCATAACCAATTTCTCACTACAAGACCCAGTTGGGTCAGTCCGTTGGAGATGAGGCTCTAAATCAAAGGATCGCGGGTTCGAGCCCCTCATGATATTATTTTTGAGCAAATTTTTTTAAGTTTGAATCCGCTGATCCATAAATGAATATAGCCTTAATTAGCTAAGCTAACCAGCAAGTATCAGCGAACTGCCATTGGATTTATATTTGAATATTCGTGGCTACTTGCGATATGTTTTTCAAGTGATAACTCGTGTCTGGTTCGTTCTAATATATCCATAACCAATTTCTTACTACAAGATCCAGTTGGGTCAGTCGGTAGGAGGTGAGGCTCTAAATCAAAGGGTCGTGGGATCGAGCCCCTCACGATATTATTTTTGAGCAAATTTGTTTCAGTTTGAATCCGCTGATCCATAAATGCATATAGCCTTAATTAGCTAAGCAAACCAGCAAGTATCAGCGAACTGCCATTGGAACTTCTATTTGAATATTGATAACTCGTGTCTGCTTTGTTTTAATATATCGTAATTTCTCACTACAAGATCCAGTTGGGTCTGTCGGTAGGAGGCGAGGCTCTAAATCAAAGGGTGGTGGGTTCGAGCCCATCATGATATTATTTTTTATCAAATTTTTTTAAGTTTGAATCCGCTGATCCATAAATGCATACAGCCTTATTTAGCTAAGCTAACCAGCAAGTATCAGCGAACTGCCATTGGAACTGATATCTGAATATTCGTGGCTACTTGCGTCGTGTTTTTCAAGTGATAACTCGTGTCTGGTTCGTTTTAATATATCCATAACCAAGTTCTCATTACAAGATCCAGTTGGGTCAGTCCGTAGGAGGTGAGGCTCTAAATCAAAGGGTCGTGGGTTCGAGCCCATCATGATATTATTTTTGAGCAAATTGTTTTCAGTTTGAATCCGCTGATCCATAAATGAATATAGCCTTAATTAGCTAAGCTAACCAGCAAGTATCAGCGAACTGCCATTGGAACTTATATTTGAATATTGATAACTCGTGTCTGCATGTTCGTTCTAATATATCGTTAACCAATTTCTCACTACAAGATCCAGTTGGGTCTGTCGGTAGGAGGCGAGGATCTAAATCAAAGGGTCGTGGGTTCGAGCCCATCATGATATTATTTTTTAGCAAATTTGTTTCAGGTTGAATCCACTGATCCATAAATGCATATAGACTTAATTAGCTAAGCAAACCAGCAAGTATCAGCGAACTGCCATTGGATTTATATTTGAATATTCGTGGCTACTTGCGATATGTTTTTCAAGTGATAACTCGTGTCTAGTTCGTTCTAATATATCCATAACCAATTTCTTACTACAAGATCCAGCTGGGTCAGTCGGTAGGAGGTCAAAGGGTCGTGGGTTCGAGCCCCTCATGATATTATTTTTGAGCAAATTGTTTTCAGTTTGAATCCGCTGATCCATAAATGCATATAGCCTTAATTAGCTAAGCTAACCAGCAAGTATCAGCGAACTGCCATTGGAACTTATATTTGAATATTGATAACTCGTGTCTGCTTCGTTTTAATATGTCGTAATTTCTCACTACAAGATCCAGTTGGGTCTGTCGGTAGGAGGCGAGGCTCTAAATCAAAGGGTCGTGGGTTCGAGCCCATCATAATATTATTTTTTAGCAAATTTGTTTCAGTTTGAATCCACTGATCCATAAATGCATATAGCCTTAATTATCTAAGCTATAGCCAGCAAGTATCAGCGAACTGCCATTGGATTTATATTTGAATATTCGTGGCTACTTGCGTTATGTTTTTCAAGTGATAACTCGTGTCTGGTTCGTTCTAATATATCAATAACAAATTTCTTATTACAAGATCCCGTTGGGTCAGTCGGTAGGAGGTGAGGCTCTAAATCAAAGGGTCGTGGGATCGAGCCCCTCATGATATTATTTTTGAGCAAATTTGTTTCAGTTTGAATCCGCTGATCCATAAATGCATATAGCCTTAATTAGCTAAGCAAACCAGCAAGTATCAGCCAACTGCCATTGGAACTTATATTTGAATATTCATAGCCACTTGCGTAATGTTTTTCAAGTGATAACTCGTGTCTCGTTCGTTCTAATATATCCAAAACCAATTTCTCACTACAAGATCCAGTTGGGTCAGTCGTTAGGAGGTGAGGCTCTAAATCAAAGGGTCGTGATGATTTCGTGCCCATCATGATATTATTTTTGAAGCAAATTTGTTTCAGTTTGAATCCGCTGATCCATAAATGCATATAGCCTTATTTAGCTAAGCTAACCAGCAAGTATCAGCGAATTGCCATTGGAACTGATATTTTGAATATTCGTGGCTACTTGCGTAATGTGTTTCAAGTGATAACTCGTGTCTGGTTCGTTCTAATATATCCAAAACCTATTTCTCACTACAAGATCCAGTTGGGTCAGTCGTTAGGAGGTGAGGCTCTAAAATCAAAGTGTCGTGATGATTTCGAGCCCATCATGATATTATTTTTGAAGCAAATTTGTTTCAGTTTGAATCCGCTGATCCATAAATGCATATAGCCTTATTTAGCTAAGCTAACCAGCAAGTATCAGCGAATTGCCATTGGAACTGATATTTGAATATTCGTGGCTACTTGCGTTATGTTTTTCAAGTGATAACTCGTGTCTGGTTCGTTTTAATATATCCATAACCAAGTTCTCATTACAAGATCCAGTTGGGTCAGTCCGTAGGAGGTGAGGCTCTAAATCAAAGGGTCGTGGGTTCGAGCCCATCATGATATTATTTTTGAGCAAATTGTTTTCAGTTTGAATCCGCTGATCCATAAATGAATATAGCCTTAATTAGCTAAGCTAACCAGCAAGTATCAGCGAACTGCCATTGGAACTTATATTTGAATATTGATAACTCGTGTCTGCATGTTCGTTCTAATATATCGTTAACCAATTTCTCACTACAAGATCCAGTTGGGTCTGTCGGTAGGAGCGAGGATCTAAATCAAAGGGTCGTGGGTTCGAGCCCATCATGATATTATTTTTTAGCAAATTTGTTTCAGGTTGAATCCACTGATCCATAAATGCATATAGACTTAATTAGCTAAGCAAACCAGCAAGTATCAGCGAACTGCCATTGGATTTATATTTGAATATTCGTGGCTACTTGCGATATGTTTTCAAGTGATAACTCGTGTCTAGTTCGTTCTAATATATCCATAACCAATTTCTTACTACAAGATCCAGTTGGGTCAGTCGGTAGGAGGTCAAAGGGTCGTGGGTTCGAGCCCCTCATGATATTATTTTTGAGCAAATTGTTTTCAGTTTGAATCCGCTGATCCATAAATGCATATAGCCTTAATTAGCTAAGCTAACCAGCAAGTATCAGCGAACTGCCATTGGAACTTATATTTGAATATTGATAACTCGTGTCTGCTTCGTTTTAATATGTCGTAATTTCTCACTACAAGATCCAGTTGGGTCTGTCGGTAGGAGGCGAGGCTCTAAATCAAAGGGTCGTGGGTTCGAGCCCATCATAATATTATTTTTTAGCAAATTTGTTTCAGTTTGAATCCACTGATCCATAAATGCATATAGCCTTAATTATCTAAGCTATAGCCAGCAAGTATCAGCGAACTGCCATTGGATTTATATTTGAATATTCGTGGCTACTTGCGTTATGTTTTTCAAGTGATAACTCGTGTCTGGTTCGTTCTAATATATCAATAACAAATTTCTTATTACAAGATCCAGTTGGGTCAGTCGGTAGGAGGTGAGGCTCTAAATCAAAGGGTCGTGGGATCGAGCCCCTCATGATATTATTTTTGAGCAAATTTGTTTCAGTTTGAATCCGCTGATCCATAAATGCATATAGCCTTAATTAGCTAAGCAAACCAGCAAGTATCAGCCATCTGCCATTGGAACTTATATTTGAATATTCATGGCCACTTGCGTAATGTTTTTCAAGTGATAACTCGTGTCTCGTTCGTTCTAATATATCCAAAACCAATTTCTCACTACAAGATCCAGTTGGGTCAGTCGTTAGGAGGTGTCTGGTTCGTTCTAATATATCCATAACCAATTTCTCACTACAAGATCCAGTTGGGTCAGTCCGTAGAAGGTGAGGCTCTAAATCAAAAGGTCGTGGGTTCGAGCCCCTCATGATATTATTTTTGAGCAAATTGTTTTCTGTTTGAATCCGCTGATCCATAAATGCATATAGCCTTAATTAGCTAAGCTAACCAGCAAGTATCAGCGAACTGCCATTGGAACTTATATTTGAATATTGATAACTCGTGTCTGCTTCGTTTTAATATATCGTAATTTCTCACTACAAGATCCAGTTGGGTCTGTCGGTAGGAGGCGAGGCTCTAAATCAACGGGTCGTGGGTTCGAGCCCATCATGATATTATTTTTTAGCAAATTTGTTTCAGTTTGAATCCACTGATCCATAAATGCATATAGCCTTAATTATCTAAGCTATAGCCAGCAAGTATCAGTGAACTGCCATTGGATTTATATTTGAATATTCGTGGCTACTTGCGTTATGTTTTTCAAGTGATAACTCGTGTCTGGTTCGTTCTAATATATCAATAACCAATTTCTTATTACAAGATCCAGTTGGGTCAGTCGGTAGGAGGTGAGGCTCTAAATCAAAGGGTCGTGATGATTTCGAGCCCATCATGATATTATTTTTCAGCAAATTTGTTTCAGTTTGAATCCGCTGATCCATAAATGCATATAGCCTTAATTAGCTAAGCAAACCAGCAAGTATCAGCAAACTGCCATTGGAACTTATATTTGAATATTCATGGCCACTTGCGTAATGTTTTTCAAGTGATAACTCGTGTCTCGTTCGTTCTAATATATCCAAAACCAATTTCTCACTACAAGATCCAGTTGGGTCAGTCATTAGGAGGTGAGGCTCTAAATCAAAGGGTCGTGATGATTTCGAGCCCATCATGATATTATTTTTGAAGCAAATTTGTTTCAGTTTGAATCCGCTGATCCATAAATGCATATAGCCTTATTTAGCTAAGCTAACCAGCAAGTATCAGCGAATTGCCATTGGAACTGATAATTTGAATATTCGTGGCTACTTGCGTAATGTGTTTCAAGTGATAACTCGTGTCTGGTTCGTTCTAATATATCCATAACCAATTTCTTACTACAAGTTCCAGTTGGGTCAGTCGGTAGGAGGTGAGGCTCTAAATCAAAGGGTCGTGGGATCGAGCCCCTCATGATATTTTTTTAAAGCAAATTTGTTTCAGTTTGAATCCGCTGATCCCTAAATGCATACAGCATTATTTAGCTAAGCTAACCAGTAAGTATCAGCGAACTGCCATTGGAACTGATATTTGAATATTCGTGGCTACTTGCGTCGTGTTTTTCAAGTGATAACTCGTGTCTGGTTCGTTTTAATATATCCATAACCAAGTTCTCATTACAAGATCCAGTTGGGTCAGTCCGTAGGAGGTGAGGCTCTAAATCAAAGGGTCGTGGGTTCGAGCCCCTCATGATATTTTTTTTGAGCAAATTGTTTTCAGTTTGAATCCGCTGATCCATAAATGCATATAGCCTTAATTAGCTAAGCTAACCAGCAAGTATCAGCGAACTGCCATTGGAACTTATATTTGAATATTCGTTGGTACTTGCGTAATTTTTTTCAAGTGATAACTCGTGTCTGGTTCGTTTTAATATATCCATAACCAATTTCTCACTACAAGACCCAGTTGGGTCAGTCTGTTGGAGATGAGGCTCTAAATCAAAGGGTCGCGGGTTCGAGCCCCTCATGATATTATTTTTGAGCAAATTTTTTTCAGTTTGAATCCGCTGATCCATAAATGAATATAGCCTTAATTAGCTAAGCTAACCAGCAAGTATCAGCGAACTGCCATTGGATTTATATTTGAATATTCGTGGCTACTTGCGATATGTTTTTCAAGTGATAACTCGTGTCTGGTTCGTTCAAATATATCCATAACCAATTTCTTACTACAAGATCCAGTTGGGTCAGTCGGTAGGAGGTGAGGCTCTAAATCAAAGGGTCGTAGGATCGAGCCCCTCACGATATTATTTTTGAGCAAATTTGTTTCAGTTTGAATCCGCTGATCCATAAATGCATATAGCCTTAATTAGCTAAGCAAACCAGCAAGTATCAGCAAACTGCCATTGGAACTTATATTTGAATATTCATGGCCACTTGCGTAATGTTTTTCAAGTGATAACTCGTGTCTCGTTCGTTCTAATATATCCAAAACCAATTTCTCACTACAAGATCCAGTTGGGTCAGTCGTTAGGAGGTGAGGCTCTAAATCAAAGGGTCGTGATGATTTCGAGCCCATCATGATATTATTTTTGAAGCAAATTTGTTTCAGTTTGAATCCGCTGATCCATAAATGCATATAGCCTTATTTAGCTAAGCTAACCAGCAAGTATCAGCGAATTGCCATTGGAACTGATATTTTGAATATTCGTGGCTACTTGCGTAATGTGTTTCAAGTGATAACTCGTGTCTGGTTCGTTCTAATATATCCAAAACCAATTTCTCACTACAAGATCCAGTTGGGTCAGTCGTTAGGAGGTGAGGCTCTAAATCAAAGGGTCGTGATGATTTCGAGCCCATCATGATATTATTTTTGAAGCAAATTTGTTTCAGTTTGAATCCGCTGATCCATAAATGCATATAGCCTTATTTAGCTAAGCTAACCAGCAAGTATCAGCGAATTGCCATTGGAACTGATATTTGAATATTCGTGGCTACTTGCGTAATGTGTTTCAAGTGATAACTCGTGTCTGGTTCGTTCTAATATATCCATAACCAATTTCTTACTACAAGTTCCAGTTGGGTCAGTCGGTAGGAGGTGAGGCTCTAAATCAAAGGGTCGTGGGATCGAGCCCCTCATGATATTTTTTTAAAGCAAATTTGTTTCAGTTTGAATCCGCTGATCCATAAATGCATACAGCATTATTTAGCTAAGCTAACCAGTAAGTATCAGCGAACTGCCATTGGAACTGATATTTGAATATTCGTGGCTACTTGCGTCGTGTTTTTCAAGTGATAACTCGTGTCTGGTTCGTTTTAATATATCCATAACCAAGTTCTCATTACAAGATCCAGTTGGGTCAGTCCGTAGGAGGTGAGGCTCTAAATCAAAGGGTCGTGGGTTCGAGCCCCTCATGATATTTTCTTTGAGCAAATTGTTTTCAGTTTGAATCCGCTGATCCATAAATGCATATAGCCTTAATTAGCTAAGCTAACCAGCAAGTATCAGCGAACTGCCATTGGAACTTATATTTTAATATTCGTTGGTACTTGCGTAATTTTTTTCAAGTGATAACTCGTGTCTGGTTCGTTTTAATATATCCATAACCAATTTCTCACTACAAGACCCAGTTGGGTCAGTCCGTTGGAGATGAGGCTCTAAATCAAAGGGTCGCGGGTTCGAGCCCCTCATGATATTATTTTTGAGCAAATTTTTTTCAGTTTGAATCCGCTGATCCATAAATGAATATAGCCTTAATTAGCTAAGCTAACCAGCAAGTATCAGCGAACTGCCATTGGATTTATATTTGAATATTCGTGGCTACTTGCGATATGTTTTTCAAGTGATAACTCGTGTCTGGTTCGTTCAAATATATCCATAACCAATTTCTTACTACAAGATCCAGTTGGGTCAGTCGGTAGGAGGTGAGGCTCTAAATCAAAGGGTCGTAGGATCGAGCCCCTCACGATATTATTTTTGAGCAAATTTGTTTCAGTTTGAATCCGCTGATCCATAAATGCATATAGCCTTAATTAGCTAAGCAAACCAGCAAGTATCAGCGAACTGCCATTGGAACTTATATTTGAATATTCATGGCCACTTGCGTAATGTTTTTCAAGTGATAACTCGTGTCTGGTTCGTTCTAATATATCCATAACCAATTTCTCACTACAAGATCCAGTTGGGTCAGTCCGTAGGAGGTGAGGCTCTAAATCAAAGGGTCGTGGGTTCGAGCCCCTCATGATATTATTTTTGAGCAAATTGTTTTCAGTTTGAATCCGCTGATCCATAAATGAATATAGCCTTAATTAGCTAAGCTAACCAGCAAGTATCAGCGAACTGCCATTGGATCTTATATTTGAATATTGATAACTCGTGTCTGCTTCGTTTTAATATATCGTAATTTCTCACTACAAGATCCAGTTGGGTCTGTCGGTAGGAGGCGAGGCTCTAAATCAAAGGGTCGTGGGTTCGAGCCCATCATGATATTATTTTTTAGCAAATTTGTTTCAGTTTGAATCCACTGATCCATAAATGCATATAGCCTTAATTATCTAAGCTATAGCCAGCAAGTATCAGCGAACTGCCATTGGATTTATATTTGAATATTCGTGGCTACTTGCGTTATGTTTTTCAAGTGAAAACTCGTGTCTGGTTCGTTCTAATATATCAATAACCAATTTCTTATTACAAGATCCAGTTGGGTCAGTCGGTAGGAGGTGAGGCTCTAAATCAAAGGGTCGTGGGATCGAGCCCCTCACGATATTATTTTTGAGCAAATTCGTTTCAGTTTGAATCCGCTGATCCATAAATGCATATAGCCTTAATTAGCTAAGCAAACCAGCAAGTATCAGACAACTGCCATCGGAACTTATATTTGAATATTCATGGCCACTTGCGTAATGTTTATCAAGTGATAACTCGTGTCTGGTTCGTTCTAATATATCCATAACCAATTTCTCACTACAAGATCCAGTTGGGTCAGTCCGTAGAAGGTGAGGCTCTAAATCAAAGGGTCGTGGGTTCGAGCCCCTCATGATATTATTTTTGAGCAAATTGTTTTCAGTTTGAATCCGCTGATCCATAAATGCATATAGCCTTAATTAGCTAAGCTAACCAGCAAGTATCAGCGAACTGCCATTGGAACTTATATTTGAATATTGATAACTCGTGTCTGCTTCGTTTTAATATATCGTAATTTCTCACTACAAGATCCAGTTGGGTCTGTCGGTAGGAGGCGAGGCTCTAAATCAACGGGTCGTGGGTTCGAGCCCATCATGATATTATTTTTTAGCAAATTTGTTTCAGTTTGAATCCACTGATCCATAAATGCATATAGCCTTAATTATCTAAGCTATAGCCAGCAAGTATCAGTGAACTGCCATTGGATTTATATTTGAATATTCGTGGCTACTTGCGTTATGTTTTTCAAGTGATAACTCGTGTCTGGTTCGTTCTAATATATCAATAACCAATTTCTTATTACAAGATCCAGTTGGGTCAGTCGGTAGGAGGTGAAGCTCTAAATCAAAGGGTCGTGGGATGGGATCGAGCCCCTCATGATATTATTTTTGAGCAAATTTGTTTCAGTTTGAATCCGCGGATCCATAAATGCATATAGCCTTAATTAGCTAAGCAAACCAGCAAGTATCAGCAAACTGCCATTGGAACTTATATTTGAATATTCATGGCCACTTGCGTAATGTTTTTCAAGTGATAACTCGTGTCTCGTTCGTTCTAATATATCCAAAACCAATTTCTCACTACAAGATCCAGTTGGGTCAGTCGTTAGGAGGTGAGGCTCTAAATCAAAGGGTCGTGATGATTTCGAGCCCATCATGATATTATTTTTGAAGCAAATTTGTTTCAGTTTGAATCCGCTGATCCATAAATGCATATAGCCTTATTTAGCTAAGCTAACCAGCAAGTATCAGCGAATTGCCATTGGAACTTATATTTGAATATTCATGGCCACTTGCGTAATGTTTATCAAGTGATAACTCGTGTCTGGTTCGTTCTAATATATCCATAACCAATTTCTCACTACAAGATCCAGTTGGGTCAGTCCGTAGAAGGTGAGGCTCTAAATCAAAGGGTCGTGGGTTCGAGCCCCTCATGATATTATTTTTGAGCAAATTGTTTTCAGTTTGAATCCGCTGATCCATAAATGCATATAGCCTTAATTAGCTAAGCTAACCAGCAAGTATCAGCGAACTGCCATTGGAACTTATATTTGAATATTGATAACTCGTGTCTGCTTCGTTTTAATATATCGTAATTTCTCACTACAAGATCCAGTTGGGTCTGTCGGTAGGAGGCGAGGCTCTAAATCAACGGGTCGTGGGTTCGAGCCCATCATGATATTATTTTTTAGCAAATTTGTTTCAGTTTGAATCCACTGATCCATAAATGCATATAGCCTTAATTATCTAAGCTATAGCCAGCAAGTATCAGTGAACTGCCATTGGAACTTATATTTGAATATTCGTGGCTACTTGCGTAATGTTTATTTTTGAGCAAATTTGTTTCAGTTTGAATC
>JBAMJV010011741.1:0-28438 GCA_037951105.1 Echinarachnius parma
CTCTGGCCCACAGACTATACCCCTTTAAATTATCTGTCAACGTCCAAGATATCTAAATTATCTTAACCACATTAAAGGGATCTAGTAACTTTGTTGGCATGTGCAAAAAGTGATGAATGGTTGATGCAATGTATAGTGCTGTTATCTCATATGTTCACAGGGTATTGTGTGAAAATTTCAAGTCAAATGGACATTGCATGGCCACTCACTGCATTCACTTTGTACAGGGATGAAAAACTCGCCCGAAGTTTTTCTTATCTGAATACTTTGATCGTACATATCTTTGTAACGAAAGGGAAATTTGAAAAACCGAAACCTGTCCCATGATTTTATTGTTAATACGAATACAACAAGGTATGAGGGAACCGCTAGAATTAAAATTTTATTTTGAGGATTTGGACAATGTTACTAAGTCCCTTTAACATGATGATGACTCGATTAGTCACTATAATTAATTTGATGGTGACAAGAGATGAATTGATAGTGGCAAGAAGTGAGTTGATGTTGTCAAGAAAATGTCATCATCAAAATGAGTTTAGTTTACATGATCATCAAGCTACCGTTGCCCTTATGGCGTGCCATAGCACAGTGCGTGACCCCAATTTTGCTTTGTTTACGAAAATTCCGCGGTGCGGGGATCACGTGACTGATTTATAGCGTCATCGCATCATCAGCAGCATCGTGTAGCGTTTGCAATGCATGCAATTTTGCATTGAGATTTTGGCTTTCGGATCCGACACGACGTATCGGTACGCGGTACGTGTACGCGTGGCTTTAGTTTAGTACATGCATGCATACAGTACGCAACATAATTGCAGGTATCTCTTCAGTGCATTACCGTACCGTGCAGCAGTTAAGTTGGTGGGACTACACAATCGGATTTGCGACATCTTCATAATCCAAAAGCATCGTTCTTGTAATTGGACTTTTTCACTTGTCGAACGCTTGGTTACATTTCAAGATGTCTTACGGACGAATGCCGCCCGATATTGAGGGGATGTCATCCCTAAAAGTCGACAATTTGACCTATCGTACAACCCCAGAGGACTTGAGACACTGCTTTGAAAAGTATGGTGAGGTTGGGGACATTTACATTCCTCGAGATCGCTTTACGAGAGAAAGCAGGGGGTTTGCGTTTGTTCGGTTTTACGACAAAAGAGATGCCGAAGATGCGATGGATTCCATGGACGGAAATATGTTTGATGGAAGAAGACTTCGCGTCCAAATGGCGAGATACGGTCGTCCGAACGAATCCCGTCGATCCAGTGGTGGAGGTGGAAGGCGTGACGGTGGTGGCGGTGGGAGATACGGCGGCGGCGGCGGCGGTGGTGGCGGTAGAAGAGGAAGGTAAGAAAGAAAATGAGCCAAGGCAGGCCAATGCTGCACCAACATGACCAATGCTGTTTGAAAGTTGTTATCACAAGCAATTGTTACTTTATTTGTAGAAATTTATAGCGCTGACAAAATACGGGCCGTGAATTGTGATGTCCATTCATTACATTAGTGACCTTACACCACAAAACGACCAATAAGTCGGGGGAAATGATTATGCTGATTTTCACATGACATTACAGTACAATTCATTACCTTTAAAATGGTATATGATTTGTCATATCCAGACAAGGCAAACCCTCTGAAAATTAGCGCCAAAGATTTGGAAAATGGCTGAAGCAGTTTTAAAACAAGGGAGAAATGGGCCACTTCAAAGATTGGCGTCCATTCAAGCGCTGTATATCTGATAATTTTTATTCGATGAAAAAACATATTTAAACATGATTTCTGACGATCAAAATTTCACAGAAAGCAGATTAAGATACCTTCATTCAAGAAATACAAAAATCCTGAATCTCATATTTTAAACAAAATTTGGCTATTTCAGCTAATAACAGAGAGACTGTCTCCGCGACATAACGGTCGTTTTGTGGTGTAAGGTCACATTATACAATGTATTTATAAATTAGAAAATTGGCTTGTGCGTTTTTCTCAGCGTCCATGATAATTCAGTTATTTATTTTACTTACTTTTCAGTTCCACTGTGCATTGCATTGCCAATTGGCAACTTTTTTCAAAATTTGAATTCCATCAACTTGCAACAGTTGCGCCCAATTGACCCAAATCATTGGAAAACAAAAAGTAACCAAACTAACAGTAACATGGTGCGTGAGGGAACTTGAGACTTGAGTGAATATAAAGTTTAATCTTCGAAAGCTTTTGAGCAGTCGGTTGAGATTACACTTACAGACAAGTGTTAGCCAATTTGTATTGAATGACAACGGCTGTCACATGTTCACAGTTCCAGTGCCTTGGTATTGCATGTAAAACAAGTAAATGAGTAAAACGCCAATCTGCATTTTGGGAGGATAATTAGGTATTTGAGCTTTAAGTTTCATATTTGTTATTGCAACACAAATCCTTGAAGAAAATTCACATTCAATTCACAGTTTGGCTTTAACAGCACACAATTGGCTGACGTGGATGTACCAGTGCGCATGCAAAGTGCATACTCTCGTACTTGCATGTCTTGTAAATTTATATGGATTCTTTTTCTTGTGTCTAATTCCTTTTTGTCCTCCATACATACTGTACGTCATCTTTGCAGGTCGCGCTCGAGATCACCACGCAGACGAAGGAGGTCCCACTCGCGATCTCGCTCTCGCAGCCGATCCCGGTCGAGGAGTGGGTCTGGAGGACGAGATTACAAGAGACGTAGCCGATCAGGAAGTCGAAACAGATCTGCCTCTCCACGCAGGGCGACCAGGTCAAGGTCAGTATAAAAAGCCAGAAAGCCAGAATTGTACAAATCCCATCTAGATACTAGTCATTTTTTTCTTCTTCATGCACATCTCCCGAACCCATCAAGGACGAGAGCTATTTTAAGGCAAAATTTATCATTTTTATGCCTCCGCCAACGAAGTGGCCGGAGGCATTATGTTTTCGGGTTGTCCGTCCGTCCGTACGTACGTACGTCCGTCCGTACGTACGTCCGTACGTACGTCCCGTTTTCGTTCTCGCGATATCTCAAGAACCGGTTGACGGATCAATTTCAAACTTGGTATGAGTGTACATATTGGGGTGACAATGATCTGATTAGATTTTGGGGTTCATGAGGTCAAAGGTCAAGGTCACAGGACTCCAATATATGTTCAAAAATGCCTCGTTCTCGCGATATCTCTAGAACCGGTGGACAGATCAAATTCAAACTTGGTATGAGTGTATATATTGGGGAGACAACGATCTGATTAGATTTTGTGGTTCATGAGGTCAAAGGTCAAGGTCACAGGACTCGATATATGTGCAAAAATGCCTTATTCTCGTGATATCTCTAGAACCGGTTGATGGATCAATTTCAAAACTTGGTATGAGTGTACATGTTGGGGTTACAATGATCTGATTAGATTTTGCGGTTCATGAGGTGAAAGGTCAAGGTCGCAGGACTCAATATATGTGCAAAAAAAGCATCCTTCTCGCGATATCTCAAGAACCGTTTGACGGATGAATTTCAAACTGGGTATGAGTGTACATATTGGGGTGACAATGATCTGATTAGATTTGGGGGGTCATGAGGTCAAAGGTAAAGGTCACATGACTCAATATATGCAAAAATGGCTTGTAATGGTAAGAACTGAAGGTCAGATTTCAATCTTACTTGGTAGCTGAATTTTTCTTGGAGCCAATGTAGCCATCAAAGTTTGAGGTCTATGATCAAGGTCACAGAACTCAAAATATGTATGAATTTTTTGTTTTTCAGTGAACGTTATTTTGGGCTTGATATTAAAAATCGCGTCATAGCGGAGGCATAATTTTCGACTGCGCGCAGTCGAAGATCCATCTAGTTTTCCTCTGCAAATTGGCAACTCCTAATTTTTGTCTACCTTTGAAATGACATACAAATAGTAAATATATTACTCATTGCGATATACTGTCATTTGACCATACATTGCGAGACAAACGAATATCACTAGCGATATTATTTTCGAGACCTACAAATAGGTGGAAAATATTTAGTAATTACAATTTAAGACAAATATGAAGTGACTTTGTCGCAAAGTTGCCAATTTGAACTCCAAAATCTGTTTTTAAAATATTCACAATGTGTTGCCAATTTAAGGTTTTTTCCTAAATTATAGCGATCTACTCAATAATATAATCATTACAAAATAGCTTAAGCAGGTAGAGTAACAAAATGGGGCTATAAATATAAAGAAATTTATGCTCTTTCTCCTTGTATACTTCATATAACTTGTATCTTCTTGAAGGTGTAGTCCTGACTACCAACCCACAAATATGTGGGACTCGGTCCTTGATGGGAAATACCATTCAGGGCAAACCACCATACATGTACATTTTTCTGTATACATGTACACTTTTTATGAAATATGAAACGAGTGTCAATAATTCATAAGTTTTAGCCATTTAGGGGCCTAAAAGGCGAGATAATACAATATGCACATTGTTCTTTGTAGTTTGTACAATTTTTATGAAATAAGTGCCAATTAGGGAAAATTGGGGAAATTGTACATCATGTATTCATGTATTGGAATATTTTGTGTAAGATTGATCACCAAAGTTATACAGCTTACATGTAATGAACAATCAAACATGGAAGAAAATTATGTACACGTATGTTTTTTCCCCCTGTTCCAGGTCTGCATCAGCACCACCAAGACAGGAAAGAGATTCGCGCTCGAGGTCTAGAACACCGGATGAAGAGTAGACTGGGCCATGTCAAGGATGCTGGATGAGTGGAATGGCTTTGAGATGTTCATGGCCATACAACACAGGACAGCGAGCAAGCGTTGCATTCAAAGAGGACTCTTAGCTCTACTTAGTCTTAAAATCCATTTGATCACTAACACTCGCTGAATTTCGGCTCATTGGAGTTAATTGATGGTAAATGTTTGTTAAAACTTGTTGTTTTTTATGTACAATTTGTAAATGATAACTTAGGACGATTTTGGACAATCTTTTGTAGTTCAACGTGGCAACTTTTTTAAAGAAATCTGTTATACGTCCAACAAAATGTTTTCAAAAATTATCTGGTTTATGGGACCCTTCATATGTTTTTGCTATTTCTTCAGTTCCACTGAAGTATGGGTCTTGTTTGCTTTGTTGAAAATTTGTATTTTAAACTGGTGACATTTTGGTGAAATAAAAAAAGAAAACGATGAAAAATGTTATTTGCATGTTGGCCGTGTGTTGAACATTGGAATTGGAAAATACTCAACCTGGCTGCTAGCCACCATATGTACATGAAACTTTGCTAACTTAGTGGAAAAAACAAGGTCTTAGTGAGTGGGATACTAGGACTTGGATTTATAAACAAAAAATAAGTCTCTCTCTACCAATTGGTTAAGCAGGGATTCATAGAACCATGCAAACTATAGTTCA
The DNA here is from genome assembly GCA_037951105.1 of Echinarachnius parma. Lineage (NCBI taxonomy): Eukaryota > Metazoa > Echinodermata > Echinoidea > Clypeasteroida > Echinarachniidae > Echinarachnius > Echinarachnius parma. The sequence continues at coordinate 5,389 of JBAMJV010011741.1, forward strand.
AAGTTAAACAAAATTTAAAAGCCTTAGTATGCAACAAGCCGATGACCTGACAACTAAGCTAGCAGGGTTTCGTGAATGTTCACCAAGAATGTGTTTAATTACTATTTTTTATTTGGTCATCCCTTGTTACTGCTCACTGATGTAATACAAACTGTTTCGGGTACATGTAAGAAGTAGTTGAAGATACTTTGTTGACATCTTTTCATTCATTCGTTGTAACGACTTCCTATTTAAATATTCTTTGCAACCATTCATTAAGTATAATTGTTTATTAAATTCATAATCAATAATTTCCCTAATTATGTTCAATAGAAAAATGATTACCTTTAATTTCAAATTTTCAATCTTCTATTTGTTCAGCCTGGAGGAGTATTATTTGTACGAGTTTTCCCCAAAGTTTGTACAGATATGTTTATGTTTCTGCTTCATTCGCTTTCTCACCATTTCTCTCTATCACTTTTTCTTGCATCTTTGAATATATTTTGTTTGGATACCACAGTACATGAATTTTATTATCTGGTTATGCTTTAATAGGTTATCAGTTCTGATGAAGATGAGGAAGAATGTTGCGTTTATTCCAGAATTGTAACTCATTTCCAGATTTCCTAGTTAATTACTTTTTGTCTGTGCACCCAAAGTTGATGAAGTGTAAATTCTTAAAGTTCAACCATCACCAACTAACTTGCAAAAAAGTGTAGCCTTCCCTCTGTTTCGGGAGCAGTATCAATTGTAAACATGCCATCATGAACGGGTTATTTTGCTAAAGCTTTACTTTTAATGTATGTAGTGACTTTGTATAAAGATGTTAGAAAATAATAAAAACATGGAGTGTGTATCAGTATTTCGATGCTAACATTTTATTTCCCCTTGTTGTTTTCTCTTACATAGGCACCAGTTTTACCTGAAAGTAAAGCGGTTGTTGGTGCAGTTAAAAGGGTGTTTGGTGGGAGAGAGTAAAGCAGTGAAAGGCTGTGGAGAGTAAAGCAGTAAAAAAGCTGTGCAGAGTTAAGCAGTAAAAAGCTGTGCAGAGTAAAGCTGTTAGAAGCTGTGCAGAGTAAAGCTGTTAAAAGCTGTGCTGAGTAAAGCTGTTAGAAGCTGTGCAGAGAAAAGCAGTAAAAAAAGCTGTGCAGATTAAAGCTGGTAGAAGCTGTGCCGAGGCAAAGCTGGCTGGTTACAGTAATCATGAGTTAGTGCAGTGAGCGATCCTGCCCGTCTCCAGTCCAGGGCTGGTATGGTGCACTTCAGCAGAAAGCTGTTGGCCTGCCCTGTGCGACCCAGTTTCCGTGGTTACTGCAAACCTTTGGGGAGGAGGAAGAAGAGGTAGCAGGAATAAGGAGTTACGGGGAGAGCGCAAGTAGCAGAAAGCTGTTAGCCTGCCAGTTTGGGAGAGGAGGTGAAAACGGGGTAAAGAAGAAATGGCAGATGAATGCTGTGCAAGCGTGCAGACTGCAGACTACAAAAAAGTCAGGTTGCTAAGTTAATATTTTCAAGCACTGCTCTCTTTAATCAATTTAATTCAAAGAAAAACAAGAACAAAACTAGAGGACCATTGAAATTCACTTGAGAAAGGGAGGGAGGCATCCTAGTTTAAATATAAATTGCACCAATTTACTGCTTACTTGCAATACAAATTGCTAATTTTGTCTTTTATTTGTAAAGAAAACGTGGAAACTTGGGATAATATTAGGGGCACTCGGTGTGTATTGACTTCATTATTACATGTACACGAGCTGTATACCATGCAAGTCTGCTTTCAGAAAAATAATGGCCCGTATTCACAAAGGAGGTTTGTACAAACCCCCGGTTTAAACCGCGGTTTACATCTATGGAATGCCAATTGTAAACTGATGGAGAGAGAATGTGTACCATCAACATTGTTAACAAGTAATGAATTTACATTCTCTCTCCATCAGTTTACAATTGGCATTCCATAGATGTAAACCGCGGTTTGAACCGGGGTTTGTACAAACCTCCTTTGTGAATACGGGCCATTGGGTCTAAAAGTAGGTTTTTACTTTTTAGTGCATGGTCCATATTATGTTTATTGAACACTTGCATGTGGGGTCATTGTTTCTGTTGTATGCTCATGTTGTGTGTGCTTTGTTTAAAGTTACTGATTAATTTTGTGATAACTTGCAGATCTATTCTTATTTCAGGAGGAACTTTTCCAGGCTATGGTTCCAGTACATTAATGATACGTAGTAATCTAACCAAACTAACATTCCCTGGTAGTCTTTTGGAACGCCCTTCAAAAAGAACAAGATTTACTAGAAGTATACTAGACATCAAATCTACTGTAACTAAAAAGGTAAGTCCATAAAAATACATGGACTATATTATTTTACTGAGAGGACCCTTTTTTGCCAATTTGTGTATTTGACCACATCAAAAAAGTACATGTACATAGCTGATGCATTAATAAGTGTTTTTGATTGTGATTTTGAAGTTCATCTGTGGTATTTTAGTAGTTCCCAAGACTGTTGTCTTCCAGATTTCAGCAAAATACGGGATGAAAGTGTAAGATTATATTTGAAAAGATCAGTACATGTATGGTGATTCAAACATAAATGACCTAAAAAATTAGTTGTGTAAAGTACGAAGGAAATCCTTACACACTCCCTTTTGCACCATCACTGAGAAATCCATTTTCAGAAAGCCCCCCCCCCCCCTCCCCTACCCCCTGCCTGTCACTGTTAGTATTATACATGTATCAAGATCAGCCTCCCATAACATGTTCATATTTGAATGATTAATCATGAATATTTTTTTAAAACTTGTATATCTGTTATTTGTACCCCCTTTTCCCCCAATTAAAGCAAAATGAAACTAAATTATATAAAGTGTCACAACTTGTGTTGAACTAGTGTGCAAATGTAATGGTGCTAAGACCATAAACATTCAAACCTGTTTTAGTGGCCACCTTTCTATAGCAGCCAACTGCCTATAATGACCACTAAAAAAAAATTCCCCTGCAGAGATCTAAAACAATATGGAACCTGTCAATGAAGATCTCATTTATACAGTGGTCACTGATGGTGGTCACTATAGACGGGTTTGACTGTACTCTGTTGATAATGCTCACCAAAGTGAAGCTTTTTTTTCAAGGCCTTGAGACTGAATGGATGAAACATCTGGTATGTAATGGACAATTTATCACGGGTACAATTAAGGATTCTAAGTTGGACTCCAAAATTATGTTACGCAATTTGTAGCCTTGGAATAAAAACATATTCAGTAGCAAAAGTCAAACATTTTGAAATATTACTCCAAGAATATGACATCCCCTTGATAATAAAAAATTCTGATGATTTGTAGTTTTCACAAAGATCTTGTGTAAATTTTTTTTTATCTGCCGTCTACCAGATGGCTTTTCCATATTTCTAAGTCCAACTTAAACATCTTTGTACAACGACCTACTGTAAGATCCTCATTGTACATGTGCATTGTTCCACCATTTCTTTCTGACATTGAAACGCAAGGCCTTGTCTAAAGCTCAGCGCAGACAGACCTGAATGAAAGCCGCTGTTGGTCCGATTCAGTCGCGGCCAATTCAACATGTTTCGACTGGCAAAATCGGAGTCGTGAGTGGTGAGGCAATGCACACAGCCGATCCGATTGGTTTTCAGTCGAACGGCTCTGTGAGTCTGTGTACATTTGCCTTATGACTCCGTTTTTGCTAGTCGGAATCCAATCGGACCCGATTCAACATGTTGAATCGGTCCTGATGAATCGGACCGATTGGCTTTCAGTCGGTCGGGTCAGGTCGGGCCCTGTCTGTGTCGGACTTCATGCTTCCTTCCGAGTGTGCAATATTGAGAGGTTTGACTGTAATGTATGAACATGTATGCTGACGATGGTTGGGTGCGTGGCAAATTAAATATGTGCAATCAACCATGCATAGGTCGAACTCATAAAACTGAATACAGTGGAATCTCGTTCCACACGAGTTCTACAGATGAGCTCGAGATCATGGCAACTATCTTGGTGTAAAACAAATGTAAAGGAATGTAAAGAGCTTGTTGAAAGCCTAACGCATGTTATAAGAGGGATATGTTATACAGTAAAACCTCGTTATAACGAGCAACTCTGGCCCATTTAATTTACCTTGTTATATCCGATGGCTAGTATCGGGGCTTAAAAATGATAAAATACATAGAACCTGGAACTTTGAAATGGCCTCTATATATCAGGTACCTCTTATAACAGAGTTCATTAACCAGAACGTCAATGACGTAGCGCTCATCCGGCATCTCGCAACATCAAATATCGCAAATTTCATGTGGTACACTTTTCAACTGGTCAAAAAATAAAAATGTGATGCCCTGGAAGGGACATAAAAATTAATTTAAAAAATTAGAGTGAAAAAAATATAAATTTGACGCCCCAGAAGGGACATGGGAAAAAAAATAATTAAAAAAAAAAAAATAATAAAAAAATAAAAATAAAAAATAAAAAAATAAATAAATAAATAAATAAATAAATAAATAAATAAATAAATAAATAAATAAATAAAAAATTACCATAATTAATTAATGGAGAAAAAATTTCAAAATTCTGTGTAGAAGTTTAGTGTACCAAAGTTAGCTCTACCAGATAAAGCAAACCAAATCAAAATCGGTCGAAAAATGAAGGAGAAGAAGCATTTTTTGTGATTTTTGGAATAAATTTGCATAAATTACCATAATTAATTAATGGAGAAAATTTTCAAAATTCTGTGTGGAAGTTTAGTGTACCAAAGTTAGCTCTACCAGATAAAGCAAACCAAATCAAAATCGGTCAAGAAATGAAGGAGAAGCATTTTTTGTGATTTCGAATAAATTTGCATAAATTAGCATATATAATGAATTTCACGATTCTGTGTAGAAGTTTTAAATCCCCCTCCTAGCCCTATCTTATGAAACAATCAGAATCAAAATCGGTTGAAAAATAACGAAGAAGAAGCATTTTGAAAACTGTGGACGGACGGACGACGGACGCCACGCCATGTAATCATCGGGCCCTTCGGGCCGGATGAGCTAAAAAGAGGTTCTACTGTATTGGTAAAATTGAAGATCTATTGTAGTTCCGTTTTTGTTTTGTCCTCTTGTTTTTTTACCCACATGAAACAAAATTTGCCTTTGAAACAACATTTTCTGCAGTTCCAAATGGATTCGAATTGTTCATGGATGACTGTACTTTGATGCTGCCAACATATATGAGTGACTGGAGTGGTTGATTTTGATTGTGTTTTTGTATCCTGTAATACATACATTACTGATGGTAATCCTGTAATATAGACGTCACACAAAATTAACAACATTATAAAGGCATAGATGTAGCTTTCTAAAGGAGTGGTCACACTGAACACGAATCTCCACGAATGCAGTACGAATTGGTACAAATCAATGGCAAGCCGTTTTTAACATTTATTCCTATTTCTTGATATCAAGAAATACTTTTCGGTATTGGTAATACTTGATATCAAGAAATAAACTGATATCAATAATTCAATTATTGATATCAAGAATAGGAATAGATGTTAAAACGGCTTGCCATAGATTTGTATCAATTCGTACTGCATTCGTGGGTCTATTCGTGGGGATTCGTGTTCAGTGTGACCACTCCTTAAACGCGCAGCACTGCTTTTTTTGGTTTCATAATCATTTTGTTATTAGTTACCAGCTATTGCAAAATTATGTAATCGATCGACCAATACCGTAATCGTCGGACGAACTTGAGTTGGAAAAACGTGATAGGAGACCTTCCAAATTAAAATGTTGGCGCATTTTGCAATATTTCACTTCTAATCTTCCCCATTCTCAAATATACTAAATAATATGATATCATGTTAAAGAGGAATTTAAACATCCTATTAAGCGATACCAAATCGAACACATTATTTTCATGAGAAAAGAGACGTAATCGATCACATTCTATTTCCGATCGTTTTATCACACACCTCGTTGTTTTTGTTTTTACCAAAAAACATGGAACAGATTTCGGTCTTCCGAATTGTTCTTGCGTCATTAATCAAAGTGACGAAAGTTTTAGTTATTGCAACACTGCAATGAGTTAAAGCCACATATTATCAGCATCGGGAAGTTACCGAAAGCATCTATTATTTTTTTAATTTTTGTATCAATACTGTTGAAATAGAAAAACGGGAAGGGGGGGGGGCTTATCTGGTAATATCCGCACGGTAAGTAGTATCGCGTTAACACTGCAGAAAATATCAGTTGAAAGTTCCATGCGCGCATCTGAGATTGGGAAAGTTGTAACCGCCTCTTCGTAGGCCTACATGTTTATAAATACCTTAGTTCCATGGAAATTGCCTTGTTACATAAGCTATCAGGGTTTTAAAAAAAGAACATTCAGAACTCGGATCAGGACCATGTTTGATTGGTAGAAATGATAGGGTCGAGTTATGATACTAACCATCTCTAAGCGCTTTACATACTACAGTAATACCCGCTCATAAGTAATACAATCCCAGCACGCCCCACATTGTTTACAGCATCTCCACTCCCTGGGGAGCATTTGTTCCAAGCGGCTAATCAGTGGGCATTGACTGGATCATTCACATAAAGTCATTCACCTCCTACCGGGCCCCTATTTATAAACCAGTCCTGGGCCCCGTTGCAGAAAGAGATACAATCGATTGTAAGTTACGATTGATCGTAAGTCAGAAAAATTTACGTGTTTCAACCAATCAGATTTGCGCATCTAGAACACGTGATGTGACTTACGATCAATTGCAACTTACAATCGATTGTATCTCTTTCTGCAACGGGGCCCTGGATAGAGAGAGTATATAGTGGATTAAAGTCATACCTGTAAAGTGTCCAAATCCACGAAAATTACTTGGAGCTTCCTCGTTTCTCTTCTACCGTGTTGTTTAGCTTATGGTAAAAGAAGAATAAAATAGGGTTTGATTTTTTCAAATGTCCCTTTAGTATGAAGATAATTATCAATTAAATCTTTTATTTCACTCACGGTGATTAACGCTTTTGATAAAAAGTACAATTGTCCTAGCTGAGAACGTCCGCATGCAGCACCGTGAGAACATTCCGGAGATTGAACTTTGAGCCGAGCGAGTGCAAATTCCATGAATTCTGTACTACGTGTGTAAACATGTATGGTGCGAATATCTCAAACGGATCATTCATTACTGCGACAAATGTATGGCAGACCATCAGTATTCGGTGATAAAATATGAACTCAATATTCGTTTTTTTCACTAGGTAAACAGTGTTCGTTTTCTTTCAAACTTTCACAAATCTTTCAATTGTATTTTACAACGATATTGATATAGGATTGAAGTCCCAAATGTCATTTTGTGCAATATCTGACACTTTACAGGCATCACTTTAATTGTCTCTATAAAGGGCAAATACAGTTGGCATAGTGCATACACATGGCTCGAACTCGGGATCTGATGGTTGGAAAGCATGCGCTCTACTCTTGTCACACCACGTCCTAAGATCGATGTTTCCATCCAAATATAGCAGCCGTTAGTACAATGAGGGTGCTATGCAGACGGCTCTGATCTGAAACATTCAACCCCCACCCCCCCCCCCCCCCCATGAATTATATCATACATTAATTTTCTGGAATAAACATTCGATAGAGATAGATATAAAATCCAATACTACTTTTAATTTCACCAACTAGATTGTTGTGTGAGATACATGTATGATGTCAATGTCGGCGAAATACTACTACTACTACTAATATAGGTTTTCCCGCTCAATTTCGCGATTTTGACATTCAAATTGATATAAGGAGCAAACGAATTCGCGCGATTTGCGAACGTCGTGTCAAAGCAGCATTCGAATTCGCAAATAGTCGTTCAAATCACGTATACAGGGTGTCTCAGAAAGAATACAACACATACGATCGTTAATGTCATCAATATCATCAACCAAATGTCATTGTTTTTTTGTTTGATTAGGTAGAACATTCTTTTTACAACAAAATGATACCATAAGCATTGATTTTGGGTAAGGCGTTTGGATCCTAGGGCCATTTTTCTGAGGCAATGTGTGCTTACGATCCTGGACCGTCAGCACGGTCGACCGTAAAATACGAGTGCGCATCTGTTCTGCGCATGTATGACGTAATGCCTTACGGTCGACTAATTTTTGGTGAACAGTTTTCGCGCGATGTATGGTCGGGTCATCTGACTCGACCATAAACATTTTACGGTCCACTAACTCACGGTCCAGGATCGTAAGCACGCTAGTGTCTATGGGAGACCGTGGGGCGAGAATATCTCAGTGTTCAGAGGATCGCTGGAGACGAAAAAGTTTCAAATTTAGGAAACGACATTGCCTCAGAAAAAACGGCCCTAGGATCCAAACGCCTTACACAAAATCAATGCTTATGGTATCATTTTGTTGGAAAAAGAATGTTCTACCTAATCAACCAAAAAACAATGACATTTGCTCGATGATGTTGATGAAATTAACGATCGTAGGTGTTGCATTCTTTCTGAGACACCCTGTATAGGAGCAAGTGAATTTGCACAAAGAGCATACCTTTTCATCAATGGTCATTCAAAATGGCATGTAGTTTACGCTGGCGCTAATGCACATTCGCGAATTCGAGTGCCCATAAATGAACTCTTGTGTCTATTCACGAAAGCGTATGCGTCTTGCATGGATTCGTTTGCACGTATTCATGTTATTCGGGATTTGAAAGACCGATACCAACGATTACGCAGCAGTGCGTGAATTTGAATGACCCTGCATTCGATTGAAAAAAAAGTGTCAAATTGAGCGGGAAAACCTATACTATTACTATTATTCATATGACATCGTGTATGAATATGTCAACGTACCGTTTCTCAATGGATTTCGGCAACAGCAATATATTTAAATGTTGCCATTCAAAATAATTAATCGCTAATATCGGTTTGACCTTTGGTATATGCATAGGGTCCATGGTATATGTAGGTCTGATTTTGTAAATTATTTTAGCGGCGCTGCGCTTGTGATGTGAGCTTTGGAATTTGAAGCAAGCTTCGCCTTCCTGCTCCTATCTTCAGCTTCGCGCTGCCTTCAAAAAAAAAAAAAGATTTGTTCTAGAGTTGTTACTCTCTGACCGTCTTATTAATTTATATATACAATAAAATACCTTCTTTTTATAGGTTAATGTTTTAAGTTGCGGTTATTATAAATGTGATGTATACATTTTTCACAATAATACTGTAATATAGAAGTCTCACGAAATGAATAATATTGAATAGCATAGATGTAGCTTTCTAAATGCGCAGCACTGCTATTTTTTGTTTCATAGTCAATTTGTAAGTAGTTACCCTCTATTGCAAAATAAGTAATCGATCGACTATACCGTAATCGTCGGACGAACTTGAATTGGAAAACCGTGATAGGAGACCTCCCAACTTAAACTGTTGGCGCATTTTGCAATATCTCACTTTTAATCTTCCTCCATTCTCAAATATTCTATGCATACGAAACATTCCTGCTATCATGTTACAGAGGAATAAACATCTTTTCAAACGATACCAAATATAACTAAGTAACATGAATTACACAATCGATCAAAGTCAATTTCCGATCGGTTCGAAGAAGTCATGACATGTAAAAGCCTTAACTTTTACCAAAAGCATCTATTTTGGCCAATGTATCAATACTGCTGAAATAGAAAGGGGGCTTATGTAGTAATATCCGCACCTTAAGTAGTATCGTTAACAAATGCAGAAAATATCAGTTGAATGTTTCATGCACGCAGCTGAGATTGGAGAAAATTGTAACCGCCTCTTCATCCGTCTCTATCGGTCTGAGTAGTGTACATGCAGCCTATGGTTCCATGAAAATTGCCTTGTTTCATCAGCCATCTATTTATATTGGGATTTTACAAAAGGAACATACATAACTCGGACCAGAACCATGTTTGATTGGCAGAAATGATAGGTTCGAGTTATGATACAAACCACCTCTAAGCGCTTTGCGTACTACAGTAATACCCGCTCATAAGTAATACAATCCAATGTTGTCATTCAAAATTATTCATCACTAAAACCGGGTTGTGCTTCGGTGTATGTAAGTCGGTATGGTATGTAGTCTGAAATTATAATTATGTATAGCGGCGCTCGGGTACTGAGCTTTGGGATTTGAAGCAAGCTTCGCCTTCCTACTCAGATCCCCGATCGCACTGCTTTCAAAAAGTTACGAAATTACTGATTTAAAAGGAGAGGAACGCGTAATATATATATCCAATAATATACCTTCTTGTTATAGGTTAATAATTTTAGTTGCGTTTTTTTATATCATGTGATGCATATATTAATGATGAAATTCATTAAATGTAGACTTCATGTAATGTAGAAATTCATGTAATATAGACACTATTTTAAAATGATATAAAAGCATAGACATAGCTTTCTAAACGCGCAGCACTACAATTATGTGTTTTGTAATCATGTTGTAAGTAGTTATCAGCTATTGCAAAATTATGTAATCGATCGACTATACCGTAATCGTCGGACGAACTTGAGTTGGAAAACCGTGATAGGAGACCTTCCAACTTAAAATGTTGGCGCATTTTGCAACATTTCACTTCTAATCTTCCCCCATTCTCAAATATTCTGCGCATACCCAACATTCCTGCTTTCATGTTAAAGAGGAATAAACATCCTTTCAAACGATACCAAATATAACTGACATACATTACACAATCGATCCAAATCAATTTCCGATCGGTTCGAAGAAGTCATGACATGTAAAACCATTAACTTTTACCAAAAGCATCTATTTTGGCAAATGTATCAATACTGCTGAAATAGAAAGGGGGCTTATGTAGTAATATCAGCACCTTAGGTAGTATCGTTAACAAATGCAGAAAATATCAGTTGAATGTTTCATGCACGCAGCTGAGATTGGGGAAATTTGTAACCGCCTCTTCAACCGTCTCTATCGGGCTGAGTAGTGTGCAGCCTATAATTATACCTTAGTTCCATAACAAAAAATTGCCTTGTTACATCAGTCATCTCTTTATATTAGGGTTTAAAATGGAATATACATAACTCGGATCAGGACCATGTTTGAATTGTAGAAATGATAGGTTCGAGTTATGATACAAACCATCTCTAAGCGCTTTATACATACTACAGTTATACCCGCTCATAACTAATACAATCCCAGCACGCCCACATTGTTTACAACATCTTCACTCCCTGGGGAGCATTTCTTCCAAGCAGCTCATCGATGGGCATTGACTGGATCATTCACATAAAGTCTTTCCCCTCCTACTAGACCAGGAGCCAGCGAGGGTTAGCCTAGCTAAAAAGGTTACCTCGTAAAATCGGTAGGATATTATCGGGCGTAGCCCAAGGTTCAATGAAACTCCATTGCCAGACTTTTTAGGTGGTGGGGCGTAGCCGCCAGACTCAAAATACTGGAACGTCATTAATAGGCTAGCCTAGCTAAACAAGTTACCTCGTGAAACCCAATGCAAATTGTTCGTTATACTCAAAGGACAAACGATTGACCATTGCCAGACTTTTTTGGTGGTGGGGCGTAGCCGCCAGACGACCCCAAAGACCCGACTTTTCCCAGCTAGGCTAGCCTAGCTAAAAAAGTTACCTCGTGAAACCCATTGCAAATGATTCGTTATACCCAAAGAACAAACGAATGACCATTGCCAGACTTTTTTAGTGGTGGGGCGTAGCCGCCAGACGCCCCCAAAGACCCGACTTTTCCCAGCTAGACTAGCCTAGCTAAAAAAGTTACCTCGTGAAACCCATTGCAAATTGTTCGTTATACTCAAAGGACAAACGAATGACCATTGCCAGACTTTTTTAGTGGTGGGGCGTAGCCGCCAGACGCCCCCAAAGACCCGACTTTCTTCAGCTAGGCTAGCTAAAAAAGTTACCTTGTGAAACCGATTGCAAATGGTTCGTTATACTCAAAGGGCAAACGAATGACCATTGCCAGACTTTTTTAGTGGTGGGGCGTAGCCGCCAGACGCCCCCAAAGACCCGAATTTCCCAGCTAGGCTAGCCTAGCTCAAAAAATTATTTGAGGGCGTCTGGCGGCTACGCCCCACCACCAAAAAAGTCTGGCAATGGTCATTCGTTTGCCCTTTGAGTATAACGAACCATTTGCGATGGGTTTCACAAGGTGACCTTTTTAGCTAGGCTAGCCTAGCTGGGAAATTCGGGTCTTTGGGGGCGTCTGGTGGCTACGCCCCACCCCCAAAAAAGTCTGGCAATGGTCATTCGTTTGCCCTTTGAGTATAACGAACCATTTGCAATGGGTTTCAAAAGGTAACTTTATAAGCTAGCCTAGCTGAAAAAAGTCGGGTCTTTGGGGGCGTCTGGCGGCTACGCCCCACCACTAAAAAAGTCTGGCAATGGTCATTCGTTTGTCCTTTGAGTATAACGAATTATTTGCAATAGGTTTCACGAGGTAACTTTTTTTAGCTAGGCTAGCCTAGCTGGGAAAAGTCGGGTCTTTGGGGGCGTCTGGCGGCTACGCCCCACCACTAAAAAAGTCTGGCAATGGTCATTCGTTTATCCTTTGAGTATAACGAACAATTTGCAATGGGTTTCACGAGGTAACTTTTTAAGCTATGCTAGCTTAATAATGACGTACCAGTATTTTGGGTCTGGCGGCTACGCCCCACCACCTAAAAAGTCTGGCAATGGTGTTTCATTGAATCTTGGGCTACGCCCGATAATATCCTACCGATTTTACGAGGTAACCTATTTAGCTAGGCTAGCCTAATTTTGGGGGGCCCCTTGCATGACCCTCCTGACCACACCCACCACCAATAACCAGCCAGACTTTCATTTCCATACTTAGGGGCATACACACTAAATAACTATTTACAAGAAAACTGGTAACCTTTGTAGCTAGGCTGAGCCTCGCTGGCTCCCGGTCTATACCGGGCCCCATGTATAAACCAGTCCTGGGTAGAGAGAGAGTATATAGTGGATTAATTGTTTCCCTAAAGGGCAAATGCAGTGGGCATAGTGCATACACATGACTCGAACTCTGGATCTGATGATTGGAAAGCACGCACTCTACTCTTGTCACACCACATCCTAAGATTGATGTTTCCATCCAAACATCAGCCGTTAGCACATGAGGGTGCTATGACGGCTCTGACCTGAAGAATTCACCCCCCCCCCCCCCCCCCATCATAAATTATGTCATAAATATAAATTTTCTGGAATAAAAATTCGATAGAGAGAGAAATAAAAATCTACCTCTACTTTATCACCTACTAGATTGTTTTAATGAGATAATGTCATTGTTGGCGAAATAATATTACTACTACTACTAGTACTACTAATGATAATATTACTATAATTCGAACGACATCATGTATACAAATGTCAACTTTGTTGACATGTGCAAAAAGTGATGAGTGATTGGTGTAATGTTTATTGTTGTTATCTGATATGTCCACTGGGTGTTGTATGAACATTTCAAGTTAAATGGACTTTATATTATGGCCGAGTAATGAGCAAAAATGCAAAGTGATATTCGCTAACTCATTGAAGTCACTTTGTACACGGTTTTCGTGGTCCAGTTGAAAAAAATTACATATGAACACTTCAATCGTAAATATCTTTTTAACGAAAGGGACATTTGAAGAAAAACAAAATCTGCCCCATGCTTGTATTGTTAATACCAATACAAGGTATAAAGTCACACGAAGTCATAGCAATTATATCTGAATGTTGCCATTACAAATAACTAATCACTAACAATACCGGGTTGAGCTTCGGTATATGTAATGTAATCCTAACACATAGTCATTCTTTTGTCTGATTTTGTAATTATTTTTCAGCGGCGCTCGGGACCTGAGCTTTGGGATTTGAAGCAAGCTTCGCCTTCCTGCTCAGATCCTCGATCGCACAACTTTTAAAAAGTACATTAACAATATTCAAGAAGTGGCATCATTAATAAATATATACAGCAATATACCTTCTTGTTATAGGTTAATAATTTTAGTTGCGTTTTATAATGTCTTATATAATGTAATACATACATTACTGATAGTAATTCTGTAAAATAGACCTAACAAAAACTTTTTAGTATTGTAATCGCATAGGTGTTGCTTTCTAAAAGTGCAGCACTGCTATTATGTGTTTCATAATCATTTTTAAGTACTAGCTAGCTATTGCAAAATTATGTAATCGATCAACTATACCGTAATCGTCGGACGAACGTGAGTTGGAAAACCGTGATATAAGGACACCTTCCAACTTAAAATGTTGGCGCATTTTGCAACATTTCACTTCTAATCTTCCCCCATTCTCAGATTCTTCTCTTTTGAATAAAAATATATTCATGGATATTTTAGCCGTTACTAAATCGATTTTGATCAAATATTCTGCGAGTACCCAATACTCCTCCTATCATGTTAAAAAGGAATAAACCTCCTTTCAAACGATATCAAATATAAGTAACATCAATTACACGATCGATCAAACTCAATTTCCGATCGTTTCGAGGAAGTCGTGACATGTAAAACCACTAACTGTTCTTTTTTCAAATAAAATTTATCTAATATTCTCAAAGCAAGTTAATAAAAAGATCATAAGTACAAAATACAAAATAATGTACATTGTGTGATGTCAACATAGTAATATGAATGATATAATATACCATACTAAGTTTCATAACACGTTTCAAAGCAATCGTATACAGTATAATAATCTCTCCATTTATCAAGAAATAAAACAAATTTGTCTCGTTTTAAACAAATTATTCGTTCAAGGTCGCGAACAAAATTTCAACTGCTTCTTGAATAATTAAAATGATAATCTACCATTTATATCATTTCGTAAAGAATATATAATAATTGGCATATAAAATAACAAAATCTAAGTGGCAGAAATTACCTCCAGAAATTCCAAGTATAAATGTATTCATAGTCAATATAATTTGGTCATTTTAAAGTGTGTTCCTGAAATTGTAAATATAAATTACAATTTCAGGAACACCATTAACTGTTACCAAAAACATCTATTTTGGCCAATGTATCATACTGCTGAAATAGAAAGTGGGCTTATGTAGTAATATCCGCACCTTAAGTAGTATCGTTAACAAATTCAGAAAATATCAGTTGAAAGTTCTATGTGCGCAGCTGAGATTGGGGAAAATTGTAACCGCCTCTTCACCCGTCTCTATCGGTCTGAGTAGTGTACATGCAGCCTATACTGGGTTCCATGAAAATTGCCTTGTTGCATCATATATCTCTTTATATCAGGGTTTTAAAAAAGAAGATACATAACTCGGACCAGAACCATGTTAGATTGGTAGAAATGATAGGTTCTTGTCATGATACAAACCATTCATACAAACCATACAGTAATACCCGCTCATAAGTAATACAATCCCAGCACACCCACATTGTTTACAACATCTCCAATCCCTGAGGAGCATTTCTTCCAAGCGGCTCATCGATGGGCATTGACTGGATCATTCACATAAAGTCTTTCCCCTCCTACCGGGCCCCCAATTATAAACCAGTCCTGGATAGAGAGAGTATATAGTGGATTAATTGTTTCTCTAAAGGGCAAATGCAGTGGGCATAGTCCCGGCATAGTGCATCCGCTTAAGGCCCCGTTACACATTCACAGTACCAACACGGATGAGCTGAACAATAGAACAATAGAACGCTGGTCTCAACACGGAGCTCCCGGTGGCTACAAGGACGTCCACGGTGCCAACACGGAACCAACACGGACGTCCACGGTGCCAACACGGTACCAACACGGACTGATTTCATCCGGGGACGTCCGGGGTGAAAATTGTGCAGGTTTAATTTTCCTCTGGTGCGCCCAAGCATCATGCCGGATGCAACACGGATCACGCCGGAGGCAACACGGATCACGCCGGAGGCAACACGGATCACGCCGGAGGCAACACGGAGCATCCCGGACACAACTGGGAGTACCCCGGTTGACAACAATATGGGCAACACTAGTCACATTTGACTGATAGCCATTAAACCAAAACAACAACAAACAGACCGTCAATCCGTGGTCATCCGTGTTGGGACCGTGAATGTGTAACGGGCCCTTACGTGGGCATCCGCTTATAAATACTCTTGTCACACCACGTCCTAAGATCGATGTTTCCATCCAAATAGCAGCCGTTAGCACATGAGGGTGCTATGCAGACGGCTATGACCTGAAAAATTAAACTCCCCCCCCCCCCCCCCCCCCCCTCCCTCCCCCATAAATGATATCATAAATTAATTTTCTGGAATAAACATTCGATAGAGAGAGAAATAAAATCCAATACTACTTTTAATTTCACCAACTAGATTGTTGTATGAGATACATGTTTGATGTATAGTCGGCGAAATAATATAACTACCGGTACTACTACTACTACTACTACTACTAATAATAATAATATTACTATTACTATTATTAGAATGACATCGTGTATGAATAAGTCAACGTACAGTTTCTCAACGGCTTTCGGTCAAACACAGCATTTGACTGTTGCCATTCAAGATAATAAATCAATAATATCGGGTTGAGCTTAGCTTCGGCACATGTATACCATTCTGATGTCTGATTTTGTAATTATATAAAGCGGCGCTCGGAACGTGAGCTGTGGGATTTGAAGCAAGCTTCGCCTTCCTGCTCAGATCGTCGCACTGCCTGCAAAAAAGTTATTCTTAGTTGTAGCTTTTCAGGACTAACACAATTTGGTGAATTTATTAATGAATATATACAATAATATACTTTCTTATTATAGGTTAATAATTTTACTTGCGTTTTTTTAATCATGTGCTGCATACATTTATGATAGAAATCCTGTAACATAGAC
Source organism: Echinarachnius parma (assembly GCA_037951105.1). Lineage (NCBI taxonomy): Eukaryota > Metazoa > Echinodermata > Echinoidea > Clypeasteroida > Echinarachniidae > Echinarachnius > Echinarachnius parma. The sequence continues at coordinate 22,191 of JBAMJV010011741.1, forward strand.
TGCACACAAAATTAATAGTTTTATAATAACATAAATGTAACTTTCTAAACGCGCGGCACTTATGTTATTTGTTTCACAATAATTATTTTATGAAAAAGGTTATCAGCTATTGTAAAATGATGTAATCGATCGACAATACCGTAATCGTCGGACGAACTTGAGTTTGAAAACCGTGACAGAAGACCTCCCAACTTCAAATGTTGCCGCATTTTGCAATATTTCACTTCTAATTATGCCCATTCTGAAATATTCTGCGCATATCCAACATTTCTGCTTTCGTGTTAAAGAGGAATAAACATCCTTTCAAACGATACCAAATATAACTAACATACATTACACGATCGATCAAACTCAATTTCCGATCGTTTCGAGGAAGCCGAGACATGTAATAGCATTCAAGGGACTTGTAACATTTCCAAATCCTCAAAATAAAATTAGTGGTTCCCTCATACCTTGTTGTATTCGTATTAACAATAAAATCATGGGACCGGTTTCGGTTTTTCAAATTTCCCTTTCGTTACAAAGATATGTACGATCGAAGTATTCAGATAAGAAAAACTCCCCCGGAGTTTTGAAACCGTGTACAAAGTGAGTGCAGTGAAGAGTGAATATCACTTTGCATTTTCGCTCATTACTTGGCCATGTAATGTCCATTTGACTTGAAATTTTCACACAATACCCTGTGGACATATGAGTTAACAACAATATACATTGCATCAACCCTTCATCACTTTTTGTACATGCCAACAAAGTTACTAGAAGCCTTTAACTGTAACCAAAAGCATCTAAACCGAACACAAAAAGTAACTTCTCCCCTAAGCAATTGCCCATAATTTCATAACCAAGAATCGCTTCAAGATTTCGTCTTGCCAATAAATCCATATGGTAGTTAGGAAAACAATGTGTACAAATAAGAGGTAACCATTAATCCATGGTTGAGTGAGCACACATTACAGAAAAAATAGTCATATTTCAAAATTCACAAAAGTATTATTATCATTACAAATTATTGAGAGTTGGAAAATTAAAAAATGTGCTGTTTTACAATTGCAATGAATGCATTTTACCACATGTGCCATCAAAAAATCAAAATGAATGGAATATCAAACAGCATTGTTTCATAAAGCATGATCAATGCATTCCGACACATGTGCGGATTCACAACAATGTACAGGCACACGCAATACCTTGTGACTTTTGAATTGGGCCATTTTGTATTTAATCTGTGCTCATTCAGCCATAAAGTAATGAATATCTCTGATTTTCGCACATATCGAACATAACAACTGTGCCGATATTGTGGTAAGATGACATCTTGAAACAATAATCGGTTATGAAATTATGGGCAATTGCTTAGGGGTAAAGTTACTTTTGTGTTCGGTTTATTTTGGCCAAACTAGTTTATCAATACTGTTGGAAAAGAAAGGGGGATGATTGGAAAGCACGCACTCTACTCTTGTCACACCACGTCCTAAGATCGATGTTTTCATCCAAATAACAGCTGTCACCCCCCCCCCCCCCCCTTCCCACCCCATAAATTATATCATAAATGTAATTTTTTCTGGAATAAACAATCGATAGAGAGATAAATAAAATAAAATACTACTTTATCACCTACTAGATTTGTTTAATGAGATAGTGTCATAGTTGGCGAAATAATATTACTACTACTACTACTAATAATAGTATTACTATAATTCTAATGACATCATGTATGAAAATGTCAACTTTGTTGACATGTGCAAAAAGTGATGAGTGATTGGTAAAATGTATATCAAACCTGCCCCATGCTTTAATTGTTAATATGAATACAAGGTATGAGGGAACCACTAGAATTTGGACAATGTTACTAACTTAATAGTCCCTTTTAACGGATTTTGATAAAAACACACGATGTCATTGTAATTTATTTGAATATATACCAGGTTGAGCTTCGGATTATGTTATGTTATAACTAGACTGTCGTGTATGATTTTGCAATTATTTTTAGCGGCGCGCGGGACCTGAGCTTTGGAATTTGAAGCTAGCTTCGCCTTCCTGCTCAGATTCTCGGTAGCACTGCTTTGAAAAAGTGACTTGTAAACATTCCTTTGGACTACTGAAAAAGAGTAATTAATAAATATACATTCTAGTTAGATGCTTATGGTAAGAGAAGAATAAAATAGGGTTTGATTTTTTTTCAAATGTCCCTTTAGTATGAAGATAATTATCATTGAAAATCATTATTTGAAAAGCGTTGATCAACGCAATTGAAAAAAAGTACAATTGTTGTAGCTAAATACGTCCGAGCCAGCACGCGTGGGAAACATTCCAGACGCTACTGAACTTTGATCCAACGTGCGCAAATTCCATGAATTCTGTACAGTCTGTAAACATATACACGAGTGCGGATATCGTCAACGGCTGATTATTACTGCTACAATTCCATGACAAGCCATCAGTATTCGGTGATAAAATATGAACTCAATATTCGTTTTTTTACTAGGTAAACAGTGTTCGTTTTCTTTCAAACTTTCACAAATCTTTCAATTGTAGTTTACAATGATATTGATGTAGGATTGAAGTCTCAAATGTCATTTTGTGCAATATCTGACACTTTACAGGCATCACTTAAAACCTTTGTCAATGTTGGTACGTGCCAACATATTTATGACAATCTGCATTCTAAAGTCCGACTCAATCAGCAGCGCTCGTTTGAAGCACGCTTCGCCTTCGCCCCCACCCCCTTACAACATAAACTGCTGACAAAAAACAGGCATACGGACATTTGGCAATGCAAGGTTGAAAAACCTTGCATTGCCAAATGTCCGTATGCCTATGCATTTGTGTGCCAAATTTAAAGACATTTTCATTGAGCCATGTTTATGTTATCTTGCACACAAAATAGTGGTTAGAAGTGAGAAAAACAAATAAATAATAAAGGCAATTTTGACGAAATTATAAGGTGGTCTGTATGATGTACAGCCCACCTAATAAGTTATAAGGTGTCTGATTTTACAGATATTTGTGGCGCCGCACGGAAATCTGAGCTTTGGAAATAGAAGCAAGCTTCGCCTTCCTGCTCCGACTCTTGCAACGCCTCTACAAAAAGAACATACTAAGGTGATTATTTCTGGCATTGATAATGCTTAGATAAAATAATATAATTTGCATTTAGTGGTTAATCAATTTGGTTGCACTTTCTATCATGTGATGCATATGTCATTAATGGTAATAATGTAACAAAAACGTTGACCCGAAATATCATGATATGTTAAGGCCCTCTAGGATTGTGGAGTTTTCTAAACGCGCAAATCTAGTTCTGCCATTTCTTGTTTCATGATCATTTGTAAGAACTATTATTTGTTTCTACATTATTGCAAAATTATGTAATCGATCAACTAAACAACTAATCGTCGAAAGAACTTGACTGTAATAGCACAGTTTTAACATAACTTAAAGGGGTAGTACAGTTTTGGTAAGGCTGAACTTTAGTAACCAAACCTGAATAGTAACATTATAAACTAATAGTTATAACTCCACCATGCTCGAAAGGTATACAAAATTACAAACGACTAAGTAAAAAGCCCATTTTCATTCAAAAAGAGCCATTAAAACACAAGAGGGCGCTCTCTAAAAAGGCATTGGTTCTAACTATTTTTCATACAAAATTAAGCATGTGATGTTTTATTGAAATCATGATTAAATAGAGAGATCATCAACAACTATTTCAAAAACGCTTTTGAACATTTTTGAGTGTATGCATTTTTTAAATTTTTTGAAAAATTAATCTAATTATTTGGGCCCCAAATAATTATAAGATCAGATATATTTATTGATATTTCAGCCGTTTCTGGACCGATTTTGACCAAATAAAGTTCATTCTGCCATTAAAATTGCATGTTCTCTCAAATTCGACACTCAGTTTTTCATTACCTCACAAAAAATTGTGATGTGCAGCGCCCTCTCTACCAAAACTAAACTACCCCTTTAAGATTGTTGCACTATTTCACTTTCGATCTTTTCCCATTTTTCAAAAAATACTGCGCATACCCAACATTCATAATATTTACAAAATGCTATCATGTTAAAGGTATAGTTAATTATAGGTCATACTTAATTATAAGGTGGTCTGTATAATGTACAGCCCACCTAATAAATAATAAAGGCAATTTTGACGAAATTATAAGGTGGTCTGTATGATGTACAGCCAGCCTAATAATTTATAATGTGTCTGATTTTACAGATATGTGTGGCGCCGCACGGAAATCTGAGCTTTGAAAATAGAAGCAAGCTTCGCCTTCCTGCTCCGACTCTTGCAACGCCTCTACAAAAAGAGCATTCTAAGGCGATTATCTCTGGCATTGATATGCTTAGATAAAATAATATAATTTGCATTTAGTGGTTAATCAATTTGGTTGCACTTTCTATCATGTGATGCATATGTCATTAATGGTAATAATGTAACAAAAACGTTAACCCGAAATATCATGATAATTATCTTTATGCATATGATTGTGGAGTTTTCTAAACGCGCGAATCTAGTTCTGCCAATTCTTGTTTCATAATCATTTGTAAGAACTATTATTTGGTTCTACATTATTGCAAAATTATGTAATCGATCAACTAAACAATTAATCGTCGAAAGAACTTGACTTGGAGAAAACTGTAATAGCAGAGTTCTAACCTAACTTAAGATTTTGGCACGCTTTGCACTATTTCACTTTCAATCTTTGCCCATTTTTCAAATATACTGCGCATACCCAACATTCATAATATTTACAAATATGCTATCATGTTGAAGGGATAGTTGAGTATTTAGTAACCAAAACCTGCATCATTACGGTACAAACTAATACTTATTACTCCACCATTCTCGAAAAGTATACAAAATTACAAACATCTAAGTAAAAACCCTGTTTTACCCAAACTAATATGGCTTTTAAACACCTGACATAAATTTTCAGGTTTATGTCAGCTTCTAAGGGACGAGCACCGCATTAGGAGTTTTCTATATCTCAATCGATAGAGCCCGGGTCTAGCAATCTGAAAGTCTCGGGTTCGAATCCTGCAAAAATCCCAATATTCTGTGCTCTTTTTCATTTAATTAAAACAAATTCGATAGCTCGCGGTTCCTTTGATTTACATTTTTATAAAAATGAATATAACAAATTAAACACAAATACGAATAAGCATTATAAATTTGATTTTGGGGCGAGTGGTTTAAAAGATTCTTAATTACCGTACAAATTGCTTTATAATCTGTTGTCAGGAGTTGCCTCCGACTGCAAAATTATGTGACCGATCATATACAAAACGTTTAATCGATTAACACCGCGCAATGCGTGATCGATCAACACATATTTGTATAATTATGATAAATACTTATTACTGTATAATAACGGGCACGTATCCGTCAGCAGACACTCTTGGCGCACAAGTATCATTATTTCCCCATACAATCTTGTGCACTTTCTCAACTGCCCAGGGAGCATACTAGCCGCGAGCAACCATTTTCGCGCATCAAGCTAATGTAGGTAGTACATCCGAGCAATTTAGGTGCTGTACACATTTTATACCCCTGAAAGAGAGATGCAATATGAATACTGTATGGGGGACAAGATGATCGAACAGTTGAGGGTATTGGGCGGGGGGGGGGGGGGGGGGTGTCGTGGTATGGTCTGGGCCTTCGTCTTTCAATACGAATGTGTGGTAAATGGGTAGGCTACTTTTGCAGGATATCATATGGCAGCTAGCCCGACGTCAAATTGTAATGTTCTGAGTACTATCATTATTACTACTATAGGATTTCTCGGTCAATTTCGTAAGTTGGCCACACGAATGTATTTTGAGTGCATTCAATTTTGCCGATTTTGTCAACGCAGCTGTATTTTTTTAGTTCGAATTCGATTTTTAGCATTTTAATTCATAAAACGATCATTCAAAAACATTTTGTTTGCATTCGATTTAAAACGTGTTTTTATTTCGTAAAATTGACATTCAATTTAAAGCAAGACAATTTGTGATTACATAATACCGCCTTCGGTGAATTTCCATATAATGTAATTACTACCCAATTTGGGGCCTAGCCACGGCCAGGGTAATTTTTTTTTTTTTTTTTTTATCGTCTTGATTTCTTCATACTTAGAAAAATGTTATTTTCACACAATCAACTTACTTGATTTCTTCATATTTTGGGGAAAAGGGCGAAAAGTCATTTAGAAAAGTCAGTGAAAATGTTGCTCCTTTGAGGGCCTTATTCCCACGGG
>JBAMJV010011742.1:0-59810 GCA_037951105.1 Echinarachnius parma
CAGTAGACCACCATCAAATGAAACCGAGCGTATCCTTCTACTTCGCTTCTCAACTTCCTCTGGCCCTGTTAACATCCTCAACATTTCTGCACCAACACTTTATGCTCAGATGAGGTAAAGGACTAATTCTACGAGAAACTTCGAGAAACTACGATTCCAACTGCAGAACACCTTTTTAAGCTTGGGGATTTTAACGCTAGAGTAGGAGCCGACTGCATGTCTTGGTCCCGCAGCACTGGCCACTTCGGCATCGGCAAAATGAATGACAATGGACAAAGACTGTTGGAGCTATGTTCATACCATGATCTCTGTGTCACCAATACATTCTTTTCCACCAAGCATAGCCATAGGGTATCCTGGCGCCACCCCAGATCCCACCACTGGCACCAGCTGGACCCCATCATCACCAGACGATCTCATCTAAACTGGTGTCCCTGTAACACGAAGCTACCATAGTGCTGACTGCGACACAGAACATTCCCTTGTTGGTTGCAAGGTGCGCCTACAGCCTGCAAGGAGACACCAATCCAAGCAGAAAAAACGGCCACGCATTGACACTACACAGACCTCCATCCCAGACCCTTGTGAGCGCTTTGCTAATGCCATCGATGAAGCTCTTCTGGACTGCCGAAAGCATGTGCTGAAGAAAGATGAACTTTATCAGAAACGCCATCTACAAATCTGCCATTGATGTCTTCGGCAAGGACTGAGAGGCGAACAAAGACTGGTATGAGGCAGGAATTGCTGTGCTTGAACCGGCCATCGCAACAAAGCGCGCAGCACTGCTCAACCATAAGAAGACACCATCGGACACGACACTTGCTGCTCTCAGAAAGGCTAGGAGCAATGTCCAGCGGATCGCTAGACAGTGCGCCAACGAGTACTGGTTAGACATCTGCTACAGCATACAGCTTTCTGCAGACTGCGGCAGCACTCATGCCATGTATGCTGGCTTGAAGAGGGCCTTTGGCCCAAGCGTCCACAAGATTGCCCCCCTGAAGTCTACTACTGGAGAGATCATTACTGATCGCAGCAAACAGATGGAGAGATGGCAGAACACTACGAGGAGCTCTATTCTCGGAGAACTCAGTCTCAGACACAGCAGTAAGGAATACGAAATCCCTGCTGTTATGGGAAGAGTTAGATGTTCCACCCACCATGGAAGATAAGGCCATCGATAGCCTATCCCGCGGTAAAGCTCCAGGAAATGATGGCATACCACCAGAAGTAATCAAGGCTGGCAAAAACAGTGCTCTTCTAAGCCACCTACACAAACTCCTGCAAAAATGCTGGGAATAAGGGATAGTGCCCCAGGACGTGCGTGACGCCAACATCATCACGCTATACAAGAACAAAGGTGACCGCAGCGACTGCAACAACTATCGAGAATCTCTCTCCTCAGCATCGTCGGGAAAGCCTTTGCTCGTGCAGTATAAACAGGCTACACTCACTTGCAGCACGTGTTTACCCAAAGCCTAGTGTGGATTTAGAGCAGGAAGATCAACCGTGGACATGTTTTTTCTCGCTTCGACAACTGCAGGAGAAATGTCGCGAGCAGAGACAGTCACTGTACAACAGCCTGTATTTATCTCACCAATGCATTTTACCTGATCAGCAGGGATGCTCTGTTCACTCTTCTGCAGAGGATTGGATGTCCCCAAGCTACGTGCAATGATAACATCCTTTCATGAAGACATGCACGGCACATCCAGCATGATGGTCCTTCATCTGAGAACCCTTTCATATCAAGAGTGGTGTGACCCCAACTCTGTTCGGCATCTTCTTCTCGCTTCTGCTCAGCTATGCATTCAGCCAATCAGAAGATGCCATATACCTTCTCACCAGAAGCAACGGAAAGCTGTTCAACCTTGCCCGTCTACGTGCCAAAACCAAGATATGGAAAGTACTTATCAGAGAAATGATATTCGCTGACGATGCTGCAATAACCGCCCACAGTGAAGAAGCCCTTCAACGACTAAACTCCTTCGCACATGCATGCAGCGAGTTTGGTCTTACAATCAACTTGAAGAAGACTAATGTAATGGGTCAATATGTCCAGGATATCCCTAACATTCTCATTGGTGACCACACTCTAGAGGTGGTAGAGAACTTTACATACCTGGGGTCCAGTATCTCCAGCAACCTCTCACTGGACACTGAGCTCAACACAAGGATAGGGAAAGCAGCAGCATCAATGTCACGTTTAGCAAAGAGGGTCTGGGAAAACGCCATGCTCACCATCAACACAAAGATGCAGATCTACCAGGCTTGTGTGCTCAGCACACTGCTCTATGGAAGCGAAGCATGGACATTATACTCTCACCAAGAACGACGACTCAACTCCTTCCACCTACGATGCTTTAGGAGGATATTAGGCATCACATGGCATGACCGTGTCTCAAACAAAGATGTCCTGGCCCAAGCAGCAATCCCAAGCCTGTATGCCATGCTTACAAAACGACGGTTACGCTGGCTTGGACATGTTACCCGTATGGAAGATGGCCGGATCTTAAAGGACATACTTTATGGAGAGCTCGCCACTGGGTCCCGACCGACTGGAAAGCCTCACTTTCGTTTCAAAGATGTGTGCAAATAGGACATGAACGCAGGAAACACCATCAACCTTTCATCCTGGGAGGAAACGGCACTGGACCGGAGTAGATGGAGGAGAGAAGTTTGAAACTGGCCGAAGAGAGGAGAGAGCGGAGAAAGGAGAAGCCACAAACAGAGTCTTCCGCCGTCTTCACCTGCCCAAAATGCAGAAGACAATGCCTCTCGAGGATCGGCTTTTTCAGCCACACCAGGCACTGCAATTCGGCCCCGTGAACTTGACTTGGCGCCTACCCATTGTCTTTCGAGACAGAAAAGGGCCAACAACAATATCAGCCGATTAGGTTGTAATTCAGTTTATTATGTGATTAAAATTGTATGCTCTTTAAAACTTTACACTCAGTATTAATTATCTCGCAAACAAATTATTTAGTGCAGCGCCCTCTATACCAAAACTGAACTACCACTTTAACAAATGAAAGTGTTTGTAGATCGTGTTTGTCTTGCCAAGAAATTGATCCATTAACTTTATATTTTCCCCAAAAGTAATGGCTGAGACTCCAATTATATAGCAACCTCCTTGCAAAATCCTTGATAGTTATAATTGAGAATTGCATAGGAATAACAGAGCTAGCTAGTGAAAACAAAAGGAAAATTAAAATCTGATTTAATGACGATCGTTCGCGTGAAGTATCCGAATTGAGATGCTCTTGACTAAGGTCATAAATAAATGCTATAAATGCTCCTAAACTCGAATTATAAATGTATCCATGTTTATCGAGATATTTGAAAAGTCAAACCCATCTCATTCTTATGTTAGCATAAGCCAAACCACAAGGTACAGGAGAAATGGGAAAGCCCCTAGTGAGTTTTGTAGACAATGAACAAAGTTACTGGATCACTTTAAAGGGGTAGTTTAGTTTTGGTAGGGCTGAACTTTAGTAGCCAAAACCTGCACAGTAACATTATAAACTAATAGTTATAACTCCACCATGCTTGAAAGGTATACAAAATTACAAACGACCAAGTAAAAAGCCTGTTATCATTCAAAATGAGCCATTAAAACACAAGAGGGCGCTTTTTAAAAAGGCATTGGTTTCAACCATTTTTCATACAAAATTATGCATTTGATTTATTCTTGATATAATGATTAAATAGCGAGATCATCAACCACTATTTTAAAACCCTTTTGAAAATTTTTGAAAAAGTGCAAGCATTTTTTTATTTTTTTCTAAAAATCATCTAATTATTTGGGCCCCAAATAATTATAAGATCAGATATATTTATTGATATTTCAGCCGTTTCTGGGTCGATTTTGACCAAATAAAGTTTATTCTGCCATTAAAATTGCATGTTCTCTCAAATTCGACACTCAGTTTTTCATTACCTCACAAAAAAATTGTGATGTGCAGCGCCCTCTCTACCAAAACTAAACTACCCCTTTAAGCTATGTTGTTGTACTTTTCTCGTTGCATCTCACTGTGATCTCTGCAAGGCTGTATTTGTGCCTGACTGAGTGCATTATGTATGCTCACTGTATAGAACTGTTTATATATTAGTTTACTACGATTATTACACAAAACAGTCGCCATCCACGGGTTATGTTCATTATATTCCTTGTTTTTAATGTATTTATTGCATAACAAAACCCCGGTTATTCATGTTTTGAAGAACGGGCATTTCAAGTTTACATACTGTGTGTAAAAGACCTATATTTATACACAGATATCTTGTCCAATTATTGCCATGTGACGGTTGCAAATGAATCTGAATAAAGCCGATATGACGGACTCGCGCCAACTCAAAAATAAATACATAGGCAATAAAGTCATCTTCAGCAACTTCAGATAAATGCAATTAAACCTGATGGAAACCAATTGAAATAAAAAGATAATGTACATCAAGCATTCAATTATGATTATCTTCAAACTTATTATGGCATGCAATGAGGGTAAGGAGAATAATGGACATCATTTTATCTGATATGTATTATGATTGCATAATATGTATTTCTTCAAAAAAAATATTGATGAAATCGATTTACCATCGGTGTTTGCAATATTATGAATGTTTCATACTCCAGCTTTCTTCCTCTTCTGTGCGTACCAATCTGATTGAAACATACTTGTAATAATTGTATCATCTTCAACAAACTAGTTACTAAGTAAGGTGCCATTATACTGCTATTATAGTGTGTAAATGAAATGGTAAATGACTTAATTGGTGTGTGTGCAATATGATGAACTGTCCATATGCTCTACAGGTATCATCCCATTCTATGTTTGAATGATAACAAAGTAATGCATGATAATATCAATTATGTTTCTCGCTAATATATGATTTGATTACTATTGGGACGAAAATATGTTATACGAGCACGCTTTTTTTATTTGATTATGTAAGAAATGCACGATATCAAGTAGTAATGATATTCATACCAATGATAATAATAATGGTAATATTAAAAATAATAACAATAATAAAGTATAAATAATCATCAAATACGATGAGAGGTCTAAAATGGAAATGTATTTTCAGATGTATAATCGCGTAGATTGGTTTGCTTTGCCTTAACCCGAAAGGTGTGTCGGTGCCACTGTGAAGGTACTTATCGTGCATACTATGAATATTGAGGTAGGTAGACCTGTGACTACGGGGAATCAGATATATACTTATTTCTGTAGTTCATGCCTGGCTGTGGCGCAACGAGTTCATTCTCCTCTTATACAATTGGTGAGTTGGCCGTTAGATGGCGACAAACCATCATATTTATAACTCGACGAGTAGTCTTAATGAAGAATTCATAATATTATGAGTTGCAATGTTATTGCAAACAACGATAAGGGGCCATCTACAAAGTACGTACGCAATTTTTGGTCCGAAATTGACTCCCCCTCCCCTCCCTCCCCCCCCCCCCCCCCCCCCCCCCCCCCCGTACGTACTTTTTATACACGTGCTTCAATGGAGCGTACGCATCAGATTTAACCTTCCTCCCCTCCCCCTTGTGTGTACGTACTTAGTAGATGGCCCCTAAAATAATTGTGAGTTATACGTGTCAAGGCCGCTAGATGGCGACAAGCCATATTAATTCATTTTACTCGACGAGCAGTCTATAGTTATGACGAGTTCATACGCGGGCACTGACAAAACAAAATGGTTAGTTTGTTACCCATTTTAAATCATTGCTAAAGAACCAATGACAATTATAAGAATTATGGGATATTCCTTTAACATAAAGGGACTAAGTAACATTGTCCAAATCCTAAAAATCCAATAAGAATGTTACCGGTTACCTCATACTTGGTTGTATTAGTATTAACAATAAAAGCATGGGACATGTTTCGGGTTTTCAAATTTCCCTTTCGTTAAAAAGATATTTACGATTGAAGTGTCCAGATGTTAATTATCCAATGGATCGTCTAAACCGTGTACAAAGTGAGTGCGATGAGTTAGTGATTATCACTTTGCTGTTTTGCTCATTTCTCTGCCATATAACGTCCATTTATCTTGAGAGTTTTACACAAGACCCAGTGGACATATCGGATAACAATGATTTACATTGTATCAACTTGTCATCAATGTTTGAACATGTTAACAAAGTTACTGAATCCCTTTAATATGCATTTGATAATACATGTGTCATTTGAAGCTATAACTGTGTTATAAATGATGGTCTCTTTTAGAAGTTCGTTTCCAAAAAAGGTTAGGACCACATTTGTAAGTTTTGAGAAAAAGAGGGTTTTTTATTTCTCATAGTTAGAATTGTATATCCTCTCAACATTGCTATTTCATGAAAGAGCATCATAATTGGATTGTAAAATAACTCTTTAAAAAAATCCCAACATCTTCTGGGTTTTTTTTGACCTAACCTTTTTTGGAAACAAACTGTGTTGGACCTAACCTGTTTTGAAAAAAAAAAAATGAATTTTCTTTGTAAATTTTAAAAACTTTGCAGTATGAATTTGAGTTTTATGTTAGCTTTACCGGATAGAGCTGCTCAAAATCTATAGATTAAAGGGTACCACCACCCACAAATAATATTCTTATTATAGAAAGGTATTCTTTAGTATTCCATTCCTTCAACAAGTTCACAAAAATATGTTTTCAGAACAAAAATATATAATTGGAAAACGCATCACCATTCTCAACCATGCGTTAATGCGGTCTGCATTGCGTAGGCTATATGCGTGCAGAGCAAGAGCGCACTGTGCAGAGCGAATGAATCATCCGGGAATCTATTGACGTACGCGTGAAAGCATTGGCGCACTCGCAAATGCTTGGCCCGTATGGAACCAGGAAATAGCAGTGGTGGAAATTAATTGCTTTGTTTATGAATTACACAACACAGCTAAAAAGATGAATTTTGATGGAAATGGACCTAACCTCTTGTGGAAACGAGCTCTCCAGGATGAAGAGTTCGCGGTTTCCAAAAAATGGTTAGGTCCACTTTTGTACTGAGAAAAGGAGGATTGTTTTATTTCTCATAGATATCAATGTTGAGAGGATATACAATTATATTACATGAAAGAGCATCATAATAGGGTTGTAAAATAACTCTTTAAAACAAATCCCAGCACCTTCTGTTTTTTTGGTGCGTTGTTTTTTTTTCATTTTTTTTTTACCTAACCTATTTTGGAAACAAACTGTGTTGGACCTACTTTGTAACCTCTTTTGAAAACAAATGACTTTTCTGTGTAAATTTTAACAACTTTCCAGTATGAATTTCATTTTTTTTGTTAGCTTTACCCGATAGAGTTGCTCAAAGTCTATACATTAAGCTTTAAAAAATGAATTTTGATGGAAAATGGACCCAAACCTCTTTTGGAAACGAGCATGGCATGAATCGCTTGCTGCATAATCAACTCTGCATACACTCGTGTTTATCAGATCAGGACCACTTTTGATATAACTTTTCCCATTGTTCTAAGTGTTAAATTATTGTAACTACCGGGAGGGTGTTTCACAAAGCACTTGTCGTCACGACAAATGCCATTTCTATGACAAATTTGTCATCGATGACAAATATCCATTTCACAAAGCCTTCAAAGGACTTGTCGCTACGACAAATCTGTCGTGACGACAAATTTGTCATAGTTATCTGTCATAGCCCTTACCCCTATGACAAATCCAAAAAAGCTATGACATCTCAAAATGGCTGTACACATGATGTTGTTAGTGAGCAGGATCGGTCAAGAAATACACAAACAAAATATGGCTCTTTGGAAATAGGCATCTAATTTTCTCTAAATATAGGTTGATCTCAAACCTTTGTTATGACCGAGGCATTATAGAACCACACCCCCGTATATATGAGTAAATAGCACGGTTGAACAATCTAAATATGTTCTAATCACAATGATCTTATTTACTCAGTGTATTTTCTATATGTTATGTATATGACATCTGTTAAGCATTTCAGTCGCTTTGATGTTACATGTATAATACTCTTATTATTGTATCCGTTTCCGATTTGTTTATTATAAACAATGTTAACAGATGTAAACTTCATAATTTCGTTGCCAGACATTTTATGTACAATACACTAGTTTTAATTGAAATTAATTGAATGGAATTACTCTCAGAACTTGAGGGTTGATTTGAAATAGTGTTAAAAGCAGCGGCCCTAATATGGTAAAAGGGTGTATCTGAGAAAATATGACTTTTTCAGGTTTTTCCATTTGGGGGGTTTTTGAGGTCAAAAGTTTCATTTAGCAAAGTTTCAGAAGTGACTGAGCTTTAGTTTTCGAGATAGAAGGAGGTATCTGGAGTAATTTTACCCCCTTTTCACTATTTTTTTTGGTAGAAGGATGTATCTATAGTTACACCCTTTGAATACTGGGTAAGTCTGATAGTTATTTTGGCAGAATGGTGTATCTATAGATACATCCCTTTGCCAACAAAGTCCGATCGTAACTTATGAAGGATTATTATGGTAAAAGGGTGTATCTATAGATACACCCTTTTACCATAATAATCCTTCATAAGTTACGATCGGACTTTGTTGGCAAAGGGATGTATCTATAGATACACCTTTTACCATAAAAATCCTTCATTAGTTACCATCGGACTTTTTTGGCAAAGGGATGTATCTATAGATACACCCTTTAACCAAAATAACCATCACACTTACCATTAGATTTATTTTTGGCAAAAAGTTGTATCTGTGTGGACGTGTATTATTGTATACGATTTACAAGGTCTGTCAATTTTGCAAAATATTGGTAGCTGTGGCCGCGAGCACGATCATGACCCAGGACCATACCTAGTTCCACTGCTGATCTCTCGATCAGTGCTTGTGTAATCATTTACGGCTTAATGAGTAAGGGCGATTTGTATGGTCTTCTACGTTCTGTTAATTTGTATGTTATTCTAGCATATTGACATCGATGAGTTAGAGCCAATGGGGCTAAATCTTCCAATGCGTGCCCTGGGCACATATTCGATTTTGAGTTTGGCGAAAGTAGTTCCGGCGTAACACAGTATACTACTAGTAGTATATAACTGTTATATACTACTAGTACATGTATTATATATCTGTAATATACTACTAGCAGTATCCTGTCCGGGCTTCCAGCCAAACACGCATTAAGAATGTTCAATATATATTTCAACACTAGTAAACTCTCTTAATATAGTACACTATTACGTGCCCATTATGTATTTAAGAGATGGGTTAGGGCCCCTGTTAGTGTACTATATAACTTGTACACTAACAGGTGCCCTAACCCATCTCTTAACTACATATTGGGCACGTATTAGTGTACTATATTAAGAGAGTTTCCTAGAGCTGTAATTAATATTGAACATTCTTAATGCGTGTTTGGCTTGAAGCCCGGATAGGATACTGTCTAAAGAAGGCTAGCGTGGCTGATAATTGAAGGTAGAGGGGAAATAGGGGTTGAAACTACATTAGTGTTGACTTGCAGGACCTTTTAGTGCCAAAATGGGAATTTACCTTAGTGTGGAAACACGTGCCCAATGCTATGCATTACATGTATGATGGGATCAAGTAGTACAAGTGCCCAGTGCACACTTAATGCATTGCGTTGGGCACTCGTTTGATTCATGTGCTACAGGATATTTTCGATCATACTAATATGTAATGGTTTGGACACTTGGATCACCTTGGGAAATGTATACACTATTCATTTCTGTATTGATTTACCAAAGCGAACGGCCAAATTGACTTGGTCACAAACTAATAGAACCTATGCTGTCATTCAGCCATTTACAATCCACATACACAAATATCACAAACTCACTAGATCAATTAAAGTACGCTTGTTAACAATTTGGTTTCATTCAATTCGATTTTCATCGCACTTTATCAACAAATTAAATTGCCGTCCTCTCACTGCGTGTGACTTCAAAGTACGGCTGAGATATATATATATTTCTTTATACTAAACCAAATTGCACGTATAGTGTATACTTTCTATTTATATAGGCCTGCATTTCCACACCTTAAGTTCATGCAAGAACAATGTATTTTAACTGTTTTATAATCGAGGTGAAATATACTTGGATCGGCATTGCACTACTTCAATCAAATCAGTACTCTTTTCAGTTTATATTTTCCTTTTGTCTAGCCTCCCTTTTTGTCAAATAGGGTGATTTGTACAAAAACAAAAATCGGTAGACTACAATTTGGTAGTCCTACAAAGTAGATTACAAGTATACAAGTTGAAAGAGCATTCCGTTGTTCCCTTACAGTAATTTGTCAAGATTTTCATGAAGAACATAATGTAAGGAGTAGGAAACTTCCAAAACTAATATTGAATTAGCATTCTGTTGTTCCCTTACAGTAATTTGTCATTATTTTCTGGAACAACATAATGTAAGGATTTGGTAACTTCCAAAATTAATATTTAATTTACCCCTAAATTATCTCACGTCTGTTATCCTATAATTGATTATTGATCTTATAATGTCAATATCCTTAAGTTTAAATTGTTTGCATTTTAAAACAATAGGGCATACATTTTCGAGTCCTATAACTTTACGCCAAAACAAGCCAAGCAAAGTTTCTCAATACTTTGACTTAAAAAAGGAAAATTAACCAATTTGGCCAATGCCTATATAATTCGTTAATGTCTCAGGCATGAATACAACTGTGTTTCTGATTTGATCTATATTAAGTTTAAACAAAATCATACATTTTCTAGTCCTATAACTTTAAGCCAAAACAAGCCAAGCAAAGTTTCTCAATACTTTGACTTAAAAAAGGAAAATTAACCAATATGGCCAATGCCTATATAATTCGTTAATGTCTCAGGCATGAATACAACTGTGTTTCTGATTTGATCTATATTTAGTTTAAACATAATCTTACATTTTCGAGTCCTAGAACTTTACGCCAAAACAAGCCAAGCAAAGTTTCTCAATACTTTGACTTAAAAAAGGAAAATTAACCAATTTGGCCAATGCCTATATAATTCGTTTATGTCTCGACAGGCATGAATACAACTGTGTTTCTGATTTGATCTATTTTTAGTTTAAACAAAATCTGCCTCGTCGTCAGTCATCCAATAAAAATCAAACTTCCCAAACTTGGCACCCTTGGGTGGTGGTGGTGCTTCTTCCGAGTCATCCTGGATCACAGGCTCGAATCCTTTTGGACATTTCAGCATCTAGAAATTGATAAACCAAAACAAACAGTATGGAGTAATAATATAGACATGCATGTTCTGAATTACAATTCACCACCAACCAGTGGTGTTGTGTGTTCATACTTATTGCATGGGGGGGGGGGGGGGGGGGCACGCCAAATTATTGGGGGCACACCTTATGTATGTCTTTGTATATACATTTAAAACCAAAATGCCCCTTATGTTTTGGACTGTTTTTTTAAAAGCCCCCCCCCCCCTCCCCGTGCCCCTCGTAGCTACCCCACTGCCACCTAAATACACTCCCCTATCCCTAATCCCTAATATCACAGCCCGTCTCATTGCCTGGCATCATTTAATTCGCAAACAAAGACACATCCAAGGCTTTTAATTAAATCTCTTGAATGATATGAAATAACACACAACGGGCGCGCGTACCGTACCCACTGTTCAATGTTAATGGGATTGATCTAGCTAGCTCAGATCAGCTGCACGCGCGCTCTATTGATATGCCATATGAGCGGCGCGGCCGCGTACAGTACATGCAGCTAACTTAACGGTACATTTAATTATAACGGTCTTTTCAGCAACGTTGTGCATGCGGTTTGGATCTCAGGGAACTTCGTCTAGAATTGCAGTTCAGCAATCCAAATTTTAATAATGTCCGACGTGATTAATCCATATTCTACAATAAACTATCGGAAGGTGAAATTCATGGAACTGTCATCAAATCAAACGGGAATAAAATGGAATATCATAAAGCGGTCAAACCATCAATAAATCGGAGGTGACTTTGGCCGCGGCGACCAACAACTTCACACCACGTGAGTACCTTAGTCCCACAAATTGAAAGTGACAACACTTTCAGATGGCAAATATAAACTACATCAAATAGGTTCCTTTTGTCATTGTCCATACCTTGCGGGCTCTTGGTGATATCTTCTTCTTCGGCCTTGATTTCTAGAAAGATGACAGAGCATGGAATGGGTATTTGAGTTATTTATTTGGATCAGGTATTAATAAACTTTTCATTTTGGGACCAGTCTAGCTATTAAATTATTAATTCTACTTTTTAGTTACTGTTATTCTCAAGTTAGTGGTGTGGTGACTAGTTCGACATTGATTGACAAATCTATCACTTTCATTGCCTCGTCATTATATATATAGTGTAATTTAAACTTAATATTGGATTCAATAGTACTACTCTACAGTCTAGTAATCATGATGAAGAATAGATAACTTTTGGGCAAATGTATATAATCAAAGTAAAACGTTTACTTCAGTCTACTATTAAATTTTAACTTACCCATTTGGAATGTGTTGGTTTTGTCTTTGCTGCGTCAGCAGGTGAGACGGTTTCTCTGGACCATCCTGGTCGGCTAGCATTGTGTTTCTAGTATAACGGACCAAATTCAGAAATAGTCTGCTGTAAGTGTAACTTATATTGGTGATTATAATACATGTAGGCTAAACGGTACCGGCTAAACAATGTACTAAATATGTTAATGTCCATTTTGATTGTAATAAAAATCCTCTCCGTTTCCTAACAATCACTAAGTAAATTCATAAATTGTGATGAATAGGAATGATTAACACTTTACTCACCTTTCTTTGTTGGACCTTTTTTTTTGGGGGAGGAGACTTGCTCTTCCGACCAGCTTTGCTCGTGTCCAACTGTATAAAAAATCCACAAGGAAATTTACTCTTCAAAGTGTATGATCCTGATTGATACTGATGCAATTTCATGCCCATGACTTTCCATGTTTGACTGAAAGAACCTATCCTATATCAATATACCTAATTATCAGAGATAGATGTACTTCGAAATTTGTGTCATGTATAATTATAAATAATTAGAAACAATTTTAACAGTCTGGAGTGTTGGCCAGCTAGGATTGCCACTGTATATTGTAATGCTTGATTGTGTTAAGGTTTCTGATCATATAAAAACACATGGGCATCTTGTATTATAACTGCCCGCTCTTAATTGTCATATTTCACGTCATATAAAAAAAAACAATTTCTCACCTCTGATATAGGTTCCACTGAGAGTGAGAGTGATGCGACTTCAAGAGGAGATTGGTCAGTGTTCTGCATCTGGCGGTCCTGCCTTCGCTCAGATTCAGTTGGAACATTCTTGTGAGGAATGGTGAGTAGACATGGATTACTAAACAATGAAATTTACTCTTCAAAGTGTATGATCATGATAGCAATTGCATGCCTGTATGACTTTGCATGTTGGACTAAAAGAACCAATCCTATATCATTATCCCTACTTGAGATGCATGTTCTTTTAAATGTTAATGATGTATGAATAATAACCAACATTTTCAACAGTCAGTTGGCCAGCTAGGATTGCCACTGTCTAGTAATGTGGGATTGAGTTAAGGTTTCAGATCAAATAAAAACACATGTGCTTCTTGTGTTAAAAACTGTCATTGCTGTTAATTTTGGTTCGATATTTTACGTCTTATTTTTAACCAAAACAATTACTCACCTCATCCATAGATTTCTTTGGGAGTGATGTGACTTTGAGAGGATATTGTTCAGTGTTCTGCCCTTGTCTGTCCTGCCTGCGCTCAGATTCGGTTGGATCATTCTTGTTAGAAAAAGTGAGTAGACAATAGACAGTTTGATATTCCACATTTCTCTAGTCCTGTTTTGTATTTGTTATTTTTTCAATTATCAGAGTCCACACTTTATAGTACAGCTTCAATTTGTTCAATATAATCACTAAATATTTATATGGGAGTAATTACAAAATATTATTTCTTTACACCACCAAGAGGATGAATTGAAAAAAATCAAGTTACCAACCTGATCATTAGCAGATCTTTCCGGTGCTGCCATCCGGCTGGTGCTAGTATCTCTCTTGAAAGCGAAAGTCCTTTTCTAGGTAAAAGAAATTAAAATTGTGGAATTGTATCGTTTTATTTTTTACCAATCGCAAAGTTTGGTTTACAAATTCAGCGCTTAAAAATATGGGTGTTATAACAGGGTTTCCCTGTAGAATGGTATAATAGTATAATAGAATGTTAATTTACCTTTTCATTGGCTGCAGAAGATGTAGCCTTTGATGTTGAGAAATTGAAGGGCTTGTGCACTTCAGCCACCACTGTGATAGTTCTTTTCCTGCTAGCCTGTAATACAGATACATCAGTAAATATTTTATTGAATAGTATACACAATGTGCAAGGAGAATGCCAGTTCTGCATTGGTTTAGTATAAACTTGATAAGTTGCTAAAATGTCTTTGATGTACATTTATTGATACCATTTAACATTTCTTAACAGTATTGAAAATTCATTTTGTGCTATGATGCTATCATTAAAATGTAATTATTGTTCAAGACTGACTACATGTTCACAAATTTATTATTCAAAGTATGTATGATACATGTACACGTACAAGAATTTATTTAGAGTTAAGTTTGGGCTTCAATGTGAATAAGTAATTTACCATCACAGGTGCAGAAAAAAACTCATCTGCGTTTGCCCACTCTGTCACTCTGCCACTCTGTTGCACTAGTTCATGAAGAGTTGGCTACATACGTTAAAAAGGAATTAAAATTGATAGTTTTTAATAATGAAATTACAAATACAGCAAGATTTTTTCGGAAATAGTATACACAAAGTGCAAAGAGAATCCCAGTTCACCATTGGTTTTGAAGATCCTTGATAAGTGGATTACATGACTTTCTAGTACATTTATTGATTCCATTTAACATATCTTAACAGTATTGAATATTCATGTTCACCTAACATTCAAATTTAATTATTGTTCATTTCCGACTCTGTATTCCAAAACTTTTTATTCAAACTATGTATGATACATGTACACGTACAGGAATTTATTTATAGTTTCTGTTATTGCTTCAATGTGGACATGTAATTTACCATCTCGGGTGCAGCAAAAACCTCATCTGCAGCAAAAACCTCATCTGCAATCCCCATTGAATCGTTTGCCCACTCTGTCACTCTGCCACTCTGCTGCTCTGGTTCATGACGAGTTGGCTAAATAAGTTAAAATGGAAATCAAACTGTATCAATTAAGCCTTTTTTCACCAAACAAGTAATCAGGAAATAATATCGTTTCAATTAAATGTTTATTTGCTTGCTGTGGATGTTGATTTAGAATAGGAAATGCAATTATTTAATCTAAGGTTGGATTACATTAGTGTTTTACGTCAATAAGCATTATTATACATTTCAGTTTTGTTTTAGTAAAAATGAGCGATGGTAAAAGAAATATATTGATCTATACCTCTTCATCTCTTCTCGCCCCTTCTGCAGACACGGATCTGTCCGGAGTATCGGCCACTGACATAAGGAAGCCGAAATCTGTTGGTATCTACAGAAGATGGAATGTAAATAACAGACATTACGAAATTTAGTTGTTCAAGATGCTGGTACCAGGATGTGCCCCTAAATTAATAGGTGTGCATTACTAAAAGAACTGATGTGCTATCACATATATATTAGCTGTATACCTCTACAGTTCTTTTAGTAATGCATGTCAAATCTTGGCCACGTCTCGGTAGAGAATGCAGTACAGGGCATAATTATACATGTGCACTTTACATTGTTCAAAAATCATTAAAAGTTACGTCCACCAGTTTTAGAATTTCATAATTGAGTCGTATTTGAATTCCAGATTAAGAACAGGCACATGTAGGCATTTTGTACTTAAGCGTGTCCATGTTTGTACATCCTTGAACAAAAATCAACTAATGCTAATAGATAAACGGCTTGCTCCGGACCTAGTTACTTTTGTTAAGCTTGCCAACGTCATATGCATATTATTTGCATACATTTAATACAGAAGCGGTCTAATGCAGCTTGGTTTCTTGTAGTCCTTAATGTCTTGTCATAGGCGCCCTTTAGTGGAAAGTGCCATTACATACCTCATCAAAAACATATACTTCTGTTCCTAGTGGGACGTCTGAATTGTTGTCCATTCCTTCTGAATCTTCAACAAGTACGTTTCCACAGGGTACATGTAGCTGCAGAAAAGAGAACATGTGGAATGGAAATGTCAGTTTTTAGTAGGAGGCCATGTTATAACCTAGCTGCATATGTGGGCATGTCACATTCTCTACCATCACGTTCCCATGACTTGACACACAGGACTAAAAGAACCAATGCTCTATGCAACTTGTATCTATAGAACATTGTTTCTTTTAGTCCTGCATGCCATGTTGGGGGCATGCTTTGGTAGAGAATCACTCTTTACTGATTGTAGATGATGCAGGACACAATATTTGTTTTTCAATTTCCAAGTTTGTTAGATTTTTGGTTTAGTTAGAAATGTTTGGGGGAAAAAGCTGCTTGCCAGTTCAATTTGGAAAAAAACTTGCTGACCCATAGTGCATTTGGGGTTTATAGTATAAAATATTGCTCAATTCAATAGTCCTCACTTAAACAGTGTTTCGTAACATACTCACATGTCCGTCTGTCTGCGGTAGGAAACTATCTAGCGTAACCGAAGAATCCAAAATGTCAATTGCATTTGCAAGCTACAAAAATGGAACAGAGAGAACAGACATGTTAACTACATTGTAAACTGATTATTGCTCTATATATTTTTTCATTTTGTTTCAAAGGGATAGTTTAGTTTGGGATGTTTTATTGATATAATGATTAAATAGAGAGGTCATCAATTTAAATTTAAAATTAAAACTAAATGAGAATAATATGCATATTATACTAATCCCATTTTTAATGTTAGTGCCTTTCTTGCCAAGTGCATTCAGAAATGTATTATTTTGTTGTATTTTATTTATTCATGTATGTTCAAATGTTCATGTACGCACGGCATTTTAGTCCTTGGACTACAGTCTTGTTCTTTTTGTTCAATAAATACAGATATATCTATCTATCTATCTAACTTTGGGAAATACACTTCAGGGAAATTTGTAAAAAGTGCAAGCTTTTTTGGGGCAACGAAAATTAACCAATTTGGCCAATGCCTATAATTCGTTTATGTCTCGGGCATGAATACAACTGTTTCTGATATGATCTATATTTAGTTTCCACAAAATCTGCCACGTCTTCAGTCATCCAATGGTGTTCCAATTTCCTCTAAAATCATCTAATTATTAGGGCCAAAAAGAATTAGAAGAACGGGTATATTTAGTGACATTTCACCCGTTTCTGGGTCGATTTTGACAAAATAAACTTCATTTTGGTATTAAAATTGCAACATGTTCTTTTTTGGGGGTATGTCATTACATCGAACAAACTTCTGTGCTCCGCCCTATCTACCAAAACTAAAGTTCCCCTTTTAATGTATTGTCAACCGTATTTGCAGTGCACTAGAAAATAATCTTAAAATAATATATTTCTTGGTCTTGTTATTGGAGATTCATTGTAGATTAAAGTGTAATTTTAATTACCTCCTGTGTTGCGACCAGTTCAAATAACTTCTCGTCCTCAAAGTCCCCCACAAACTCCCCCTCAGGCTCCCCCTCAGGCTCCCCCCTCAGTGTCATCTAGCTGCAATGAAAAGGGAATGTGAAGGAGAATCAATGGCTACAGACATAGATGAATGATGGCCCAACGGTCATTTTCTCAACTTGACCATTACAAGTCATGCATGACTAAAAGAACAGATGCTGTTGAATGAGTTGCATTTACGTGTCCTTATTAGTGCTATGATAAATGCGTCAATAAGAAGTTCTTTTTCAAATGCTAAAAATTAAACATGGTTTAAGGTATCATAACATAATTACTCTGGAACAAAAATAAACTTTAAATTTAGGTAAAGAAACATGACCAAGTAGAATACATACCTTTTCTGTTCGGATTAGCTTCGAGTCTTCCTCAAATCCCCTCCATGATGCAAAGAGGGGTACCGCCGTTTCGAGGTCTGCTGGTCCATCCAGTGTGTAATACTTCTGGATCAGTTCCAGCAGCGATGAGAATGCGTCCTTTTTTCCAACTGCTACGCGATTCCTCCATATGATCTCCGCGAGATGCGATTCAAAGTTTTTTTGAGAGGTGCCGTTCATCTTACGAAAATGCGCCTTGGCATGCTTCCAGGCCCCTTCGATTTGGTTGGTGTGAATTTTGATTTCTTCACCAGTGTCTACTTTTCTGTATTTCTGAACGAATGAGTACTTGTGCAGAACGGTGTAGTGTTCGTATCCTAATTCGTTAAGGGTTTGATATGCCTGCCAGCCATCACTGTATATTTTTGACCCAGGCTGCACATGTTTTTGTATCAGTGGAAGGAGTGTGGCTGATGATCTGTCGTCAACAGGATACAGGATAATCCTGTTTGTTGACCTCTCAACCATCCCGAAAATCCACACTGGTCTCGACGTTACTTTGCCACGGTGGTACTTCTGTGTTTTACCGAATAGGCTCTCATCTATTTCAATTTCTCCAGAGAATTGTTCACCATCATCACCACCTTCGAAAGTATCAAACACAAACTTGCAACAGAGGTCCCTGGCATAACTTTCCCAGTCGACACTTGTTTTTCGGTAATTTATACCAGATGTAGTAGCACAATCGTGCAGGCTGTGGCCTAACGCCCATTCTCTTAGAAACACCAGTAGGTCTCTTATCTGGAGCTTGGTATTGGCAAAGAAAGAGTGCTTAAGCCCTGTTATACGCACATCTGCATGTTTTCGATCTGCTTTGCCTCGGCATCGCCAAAAGAAAGAGGCCCCCCTATTCTGTAGTCGAAAGGCATCTCCACATTCAGGACAAGCCCCTTTCCTCCCTATTAGGTTATTGTCCAGCAGCCACTTTCTTATATCTTCATCCGAAGATAATAGTAATGAGTAGAACGTGTATGGATTCCGTAATTGATCGAACGAGGCACATGTTGGGTCTATACTCCGCTTGGAGTATGATCCTGCCATGGCTACAAGTGGAGTACTGAAATGCAGCTTATGCGTGAAACATGTTTTATTTTCTCTTGAAAGTGCCCATGAACTAGCATCTGACTTAAAATTACTGATGCAGTATGCAATTTCCATAGATCATTTGTTATTAGCTGTATGCTACCAAGTAGTGGGGACTTCCAAGCAGAGAATGTAGAAAATGCTTTGCAACGTTGGTGCAGTGTAATTTGTAGACATCACTTGATTGTTTTCATGATTATTCCAGCTGGAATGTAATAACCTATCATTTGGCCTGACACAAGTTGGTACCCAAGTCTTTCATAATGAAGAGAACACAGACGGAGTGGATAGAAATAGGTTTTCTGTGACAATTTACCCCTAGGCTACCATTCTTTGGAATAGCAAAAGAAAGCTATTTGATCAATAGTATTCATTGTGGGCACTCTTCAGTGCAGTGTAATTTGTAGACATCACTTGATTGTTTTCATGATCCAGCTGGAATGTAATAACCTACCATTTTGACTGATTGACACAAGTTGGTCCCCTAATCGTTCATAATCAAGTAAACACTGGCCGAGTGGACAGAAATACGTTATTAGAGACAATTTACCCCTAGGCTACCATTCTTGGGAATAGCCAACTAAAGCTATTTAATCAATAGTATTCATTGTGGGCAGTGCAATTTACACATTATTTGCTTTAATCTAAACACAAGTGCCTTTAACAATGCATTACGGGTGCAGTGAGCTTTGGAAATAGGACTTGGAGATAATCTCTTTGCTTATTACATGGTTGCATTGGGCTCTCATTTCCACACCTATTCCCAAATCCAAATAGAATAAAGCTAAGACTAATTTAGTAAGTCCGGCTGTGGGAATGCAAACTACCAATTGGTTATATGTTTATTGTAAGATTAATAAATTGTTGAAGTGCACCACCGTGTTTGACTTGCCATGATTAGGACGAAATTTGGGGTAATAGCATGTTTTAATTTAACACAAATGTTGGTGTGTTGCATTCAAGCATGAGCTACCTTGCTAACAATGACGTTTTGAAGACTGGCTTTGCAGCAAAGTTATTCTGGAGAACAATGTATAGAATTGGTAGTTCTGGAAGGTGTCCAAAAATAGAAGTGGACACTGCATGTATACAAATGCACTAACCCCAAAATAATTCTGGAGATCAATGTATAGAATTGGTAATGCAAATACAAGAAATTTGTCTGGGCTTTACATGTAAAATTACAACTGTACGATCTTCAAAACTAAATGGCTTTGGGAAAAATGTTTGTAAGGGATCAGCTTAGACACATGCTGGTGTAAGTAAAATACTGACATGTGCCCACTGTGTATGTGAGAGATCCCAATGGGCACGTATTAGTAAATACTGACATGTGCCCACTATGCATGTAAGAGATCCCAATGGGCACGTATTAGGAAATACTGACATGTGCCCACTATGCATGTAAGAGATGCCTATGGGCACGGGTTATGTTTGGCTAGGAAGCCACAGTTGAATAAGAACATAATGTATACATGTATCTCGTTGGTAAATTAATAAAAGATATTTGCCCAGACAGTATTTAATATCGTTTGCAGATTCCCCACTTCCTGTGTTTTACCATACAACATGAATTATGTTTCTATATGTATCATGTAATTTTTTGTATCAATGAAAATGAGAAATTATTAAAATCAAATAAAGAAAACCTAATATACAATGCATTTCATGTTTGTTGATTTGTTATTCATTGAGTAGATTATGTGCAGTCATATCTGTCTTCAGACAACTTGACAATAATGGCCACCATGAGTAATAATGGAGCTGGATTATAGAGGTCATCAGTTTCAGGTTTACTTTTTGGACCAGTCTCTATATTCACGTTCAACTATATTTTGTTTGACTAAAAGAATCGAGGGTACAAAGAAATTCAATACAGCATTGATTTTTGGAGTCGGGCATTGCAAGTTAGCATGATTTGGTACGTGATGTCCCAGACATTTGGATGCTTTTTAATCGGGTCCAACAGATTTGCTTTGGTGTTTAAATTCCCTTTCTATGCACCTCATTGTAATTCACACGATATATGTATGCAAGGCTATTTGTAGATTGACAATTTGACAATTAACCAAGCATGCAACGTTTGCCCCATTTTACGCGAAAGTGCCCAATCTAGGGGAAGCTCGAATCGTACTTTATTAACAATTAAAGACTGTAGTGGTATTCCTTGGTTTGATTCAAACGGGGGTTTTCATACTTTCCCAAGTTAATCGTCGACTCTACTGATTAAGGGAATCGGCATAACCCTTTAAACGGCCCGGGAAAGAAAAGTAAGAATGTGTGCAATTTACATTACCAAATCTTGATTAGCCGATTTAGTACTTGTATACTAAACAGTAATATCATCAGATTCAATTCTACGGTCAATTAACTTGGAGAATAATTTAGTCACGGATGATGCATACGAATGAATGCGTGGGGCGGTAATTGCTATACGCCACACCCACAAATGCTGCGTCGGCATGAACTGTTTATCCTATCTACTTTCCAATTGGTGTGTATTTAATTTGATGATTTTGTCCTTCAATGTACCACACCCCCTTGAACATGTACACACACACACACACACACACACACACACACACACACGCGCGCGCACACACACATACACATACAACCCAATCACATCTCGATTGTAAATTAAGTGAGATTTCACATCATCCAATCTTATCGCCCAATATTCTTATTCTGTACCATGGTTTCCGAGAGAAACAAGAAGATTTTTTCGTTGTGGAGTGGGATTCAGGACATTGTAGGGGATGCTAAGTTGTGGCCGAGAAAGATCCGTAGGTTTTTTTGGAAGAAAAATATTAGCCACTGGGAACGCCTTCTCACCACAGCATTCTGCTATATCAACGGACTGAACCCGCTTCAATTCATGGAGTGGGCGCAATTGATGGGACTCTGCCAAAAAGCTGATGCCGAGCGCCACATTGTGGCCGTCTTCAAGATGATGGAGGAGGGGAAGATGCATCGCCTCTATGGGTGGAATATATCCACCAAAAGATACGAATGGCTTGATGGCAGTCCAAAATACTACTAAGTCGCCAACGCCGGTAGGTGTTTCGTTTTCAGAAGTTGTACATTATATTTCGAATTGTGTTATGCTCGTTTTCCCCCAAAATATAGAATATGTATATTTAAACATTACCGTAAGAACACTAATAAGAACAAATTACAGGGAAACCCCGTTATAACGAGGTCGCTTATAACGAGGTCCCATTTTTAACGAGAATTCTTTGGTCCCGATTGTTAATGTTTGTTCTTAATTCTGCCGTTTATAACGAGGTAAATCGATAGTCCCGACACCCTCGTCCCGACACCCTCGTCCCTGTACCACCCAAAATTATATATGTTACATATTGGCGGAGATATGCCCACCCGTGTTATAGTGCACTGGTTCATAATAAAAGAAACTTGGATGGGCATATATCAGCCAATACATAACATATCCAATTGATTTTCTGTATTTGGACATTGTCAAGGACATCATTTATGACATCACACTTCACCATGCACTTTAACAATTTGGTTGTGTTTTTCTTATTGCAGCTGTTTCAGCTCTACAACATGAAGTCTCCCACCACTACTCTCGCTGCCTAGGAGACTGGATGATTTCAATTGCTGACCTTGTGGCATCGCGTGGTTTTCTAAACAATTAAAATATTCTTTCCAAGACATTCATTTCATGAGTCATACATTTATTGAAAGTTAGTGCAAATCAAGTTGACTTTTGTGTCTGTGTGATGTCAAGAGTGGAGATTAACATTTGGATGATTCAGTGAATTGATATGTGGGTGGTGTTTAAGAAATGTGACCGTTTGTGTGCATTGCCATGGTACATGTGTTTTGAACGATTGATGGTGGTATTAGATGTCAAGCGTAATGGGCAACGACTTGGCACACGTGACAAAAAGAACAGATGTGTTATGCAATATGCATCATGTTTGGATTCTTTTAGTCATGCATGTCAAATCGTGGTTTAAAGTGTGGAAGACGATTGATGGTGTTAGATGTCAAGCGTAATGGGCAACGACTTGGCACACGTGACAACAAGAACAGATGTGTTATGCAATATGCATCATGTTTTAGTCATGCATGTCAAATCGTAGGTGTCTGGAAGAATGGTTTCCTAACCTGTATTATTAGATATGATACTGTATGATCATTATTTAACACAAACACACACAACTCAACATCCCCATCACAATATAATGGACACTGTGACATACTAGCAATTAAGGTCCTTATACAGTCCTTGCAAAGTGAAATGATTCCAAACATCCCAAGAAGATATGGAATTGGGTTGGTGGGTTTCAGATTCAAATGAAACGATTGGAATTTGTCCTCACAAATATGGGTAATTTAATGAGGAAAAAAAAAAGGGCTTCACACGTCTTAAATGTAGTACAGTGGAACCTCGTTATATCAGGAAAATTACCTTGTTATATAAGGCTTCGCATTATAAGGGGAAACCCAAAGAAAATTAAATAGACCCGGGAAAAGTAAAATTACCTCGTTATAAGAGAAACTTGTTACATCTGATCTCAATATAACGTGGTTCCACTGTAATAACCCAATTCTATGATTGTTCTATGCACTATTGCCATAATTATGGATATAGTAAATGTCGATTCTTTTAGTCTGCTACCAAGTCGTATAGGTGCGCTAATGAATTATTCATAATCACCGATGTGGGCTGTACGTATATGATAACAATGAGACCATACTGACCATCAGCAGTTTACATGGCCTATTGGTCACGCTGTGGACTTCGATACTTGGTGTCATGGGTTCGATTCCTCTCTCTTATGACTCTACTTTTCTTTTGCCAATAGCTGGTGAGTAGTGGTTAATTGAAATAGTGAATGTATCATGTACAATTTTCACTCAGAACAAAGTCTAAAATCTTACAAAAAGTTCGAGTGGAAAAATAATTCCCGTCCTGTGTTTTACCGTGAAATAGTTATTTCGTGATGTCGATGGTGTTTACGGGGACTATTTTATAACGCGGATGCACACCAAGTAATTAAATGAGCAAGTCTGTACTTCGACATGACCGCATCACATGGCGGAGTAATTTATTCACGTAAATCACGATGTGCCCTGGGCACGTCTCCGAAGATATAGCCGCCAATGGTGCTAATTATACCATGGTAAATGTCGCTGGTCCGTAATCGTGCCCCTGCCCCAGGGGGGGTAAACTCAGCCGCCATGACGGTTAGGTATGCATGCGATTAGAAGCAGTTTAGCCACGTCACAAAACGTCATCAAAAGTATGACAGGCTGTGTATTTCGAAATTGATCTGGAATTAAATAATAAAATACATCACATTGAGCGGTGAAATATTCACCACCTCTTTATCTAGCGTAATCAATTTGTGTTGCCATTTTCTACTACATCAATAAGACCACTTTTTAGTTACATTTTGAGTTAAATACTGTTTATGATTGCTCAATATTTGCAGAAAAGTCGCCCTTCATACACGGATCACCGTCTCAGCCAAGGGCAAAAATTGTTTACAAATTCATCGCGCGCAAAATCACAAATGTACGCGCTAATGACATCTTTGCCATAGAAAATGTACAGTGTGAGTGCGCTTGGTAAAGTGCGCGCCTTACGCACATTCCTATTGTTTCGTCATATTATTTCCCACAATGCAGTTTTGTGACGAACTTCCTCCGTTCAATACTGCTCGTAAACAAGACCGTCAGCCCGCCATTGTTTTATGTACAAAGGCTATGGGGTACGGTACCTACGGACAATACAGTTTACCTTCTAGTTCTACAACGGCAGTGTTGGAGTCATACTTCTATGCCCTGCCCCCAGGGGGCCCGCGCCCCACGTCAGTACATGAAATTATGCGCTTTGTATTGCATGTGCAAGTTGCACACTACTAGTGCTAGTGCACTGTAGCTATGCGGCCTGTATACATACGAGTGCCATTAATTATGCGAGTGAAAATATATGTTTTTACTTGCATATTTCCGCCCAAAACTTTTTTTTTTGGAAGACCAAGATATCGCGGTTAAACAGAATGGGCACCACAGAATGACCTGACAGGAATCGCTATTAAAGTTTTCCAGAAATGGACGGATTTGGACGGGCAAGTCAACATTCGCGAAGGATTGTGTGCCAATGCTTTGAGCGGTGGTCTGAACGACTGCACAGCCCCCACGAGCGGCGTGGCTCCCGACCATCGAGCGCCTGAATGCTTCCAATTCCCAGCCGCAGCGAATCGAGTGATCAATCAATCAAGACAAGACTCAAGAGCATGACACAGGGCTAGCCTAGGCAAACTAAACCGAAAGCAACTTGATCCAATGCAACAGCGAAAAAGGTAATTTTGAATATAAAACAGTAAATGTTGTTAGTTCGAATAATGTAAGAATAAGATAATTATCTCGAGTAGGCAGGCTATCAATTCACATCCATCGTCATGATCGTGATCGTCATGCATTGACATTGTCATTGATCGTCTTTTGACATTGCTATGGCATTGCCATTGCATTGGAATTTGACTGACTCTGTCTCAGTCTGAAAGTGACTGAGACCGAGTGATAATTATTAATATAATATTACGAACATGACCATGTCCATGCATGGCATGGATTATGATGATGAAGTTGAAGCCAAACTCAAAGGTACAATAAACACATTTAACACTGAGTGTGATTGTGGGCATTTTACGTGACCGTAAATTAACTCAAGTGAACGCTAGCGCGGAGCGCTAGCGTTCAAGGTCGGGCTGATAGTGCCCCCGAATTTATGATCTAATGTGCACAATAAGTGTGCTTAAAATTATACATATGATACGGTACTTACCAAAGTTACCACCGATTAGATGATACATGTGATGCAAGTCATGCAACTATGGGGTGGATCAGAATGATGATTTTTCGCTCCATTCCGCATCAAAATGAGTGATTTATGCACATCATCGACTTCTATATGTGTTGTATCGCGACTTCTGAACGATCGATGATCGCGCGAACGGTCTCCATTCAAGTACCGCGCCCGCCGAATAGACGGCAGATCTGACTCGCGCGTTTAGTGGTCGTACGGTAATCTATCGTTCAGAAGTCGCGATACAACACAGATAGAAGTCGATGATGTGCATAAATCACTCATTTTGATGCGGAATGGAGCGAAAAATCATCATTCTGATCCACCCCATAGTTGCATCACATATGTATCATCTAATCGGTGGAAGTACCGTATCATATGTATAATTTTAAGCACACTTATTGTGCACATTAGATCATAAATTCGGGGGCACTATCAGCCCGACCTTGAACGCTAGCGCTCCGCGCTAGCGTTCACTTGAGTTAACCGTAAATAAGCTACGTACCGTCTTTGGCAATTTTTATGTGAGTCTTGGACTTGGTACTGTAGCACAGTGACATGCGCATACCCAAACTTTCCTGTACTTCTGAGAAGCGTGAATGAGGCCAAAAAAGCATTGACCTTTGATTGACATTGTCTGATACGATGCCGATGGTCAGGGTGTAACAAATTGGGGATTGTTTGCGTCTGAAGTGCTAGCCTACAGTCAAGCTTCTCGCCTATTTTCATTTGTTAATTTTATCTCCCCGCGTACCCTAACTCTAGTGAACGCTAGCGCAGAGCGCTAGCGTTCGCGTTCTAGGTTGGGCTAATAGTGACCCCGAATTAATCATTTTATGTGCACGATAATTGTGCTTAAAATGATACTATTAAAGCCTTTGTCCTTTGCGCAGACGTAGCTTTAAATTAATTAAATGCGGTTTCTTTACCTTATCAAATAATATACAAATATCACGATTACTTTATCTAACTAACGTTCAGCCACCCCACACCCCACAATCACCAACCTTTGCCAGTCGCCCACGGCGACTGCGGCTCTGTAGCTGTCGGAGTGAGGAGCTAGCCGCACCGGTCACCCGAGCGAATCGTCCTCAGTGGCTCTCTCCCTGGGCCTCCGGCGAGGTCTCACGGTTGCCCGCCAGGCCGACACACAAACCTAACCTAACCTACAGGCACTCTTTATCCCCTAAAAAGGACCCTAACCGAACCCAGGTAGTACACCTACTCACTATCGCTAACTTTCCCCGGAGTTGACCAACTAGCTACCTTTTCGAACACAAAGCTATCCACAATCGCAATGCTCTGCAGCTCTGCTTCTCTTCAATAATTCTGGAGACAATAACTAATAACGAACTGGTCACGTCTATGGTCTGCGGCAGAATGAGAGCGTGCTCTATTGCTATAGCGTGCAAGTCATATCTAGCCCGGAGACTTATCGGAGTAACCCAGGAAACCCGTTATATTAGGGATGACCCGGATATGTACTCGAACCCTCCATTTGCCTAGGAGGGGGCATTTTACGGGGCCCTATATGACCCGACCATAATTCGTGTCATAAAACCTACCCGCCAGGGGAATGGACTCGCGTCAATCCAAACCGGGTCAACACTGCCCTGGGAATTTCAATCTACTACCCCCGACCGTCAATCGGGAGGGAATAGCGCCATCTACGGCCGGGATCTTACCTCAGCCTTTTGCTAGACAATGTAGTCTGCTAACTTGCCCCACAAGCGCCGACTCATGTTAGCCGGCGACGGCTTCACTCCCCCCGATTTTATAGAAGGGTCCCCATCTTCTAAAAAAGGACAAGCTCCTAACTAATACCTACCCAAAACATTTAAGGACCCTTCCATTTATAATTCCTACTCACATACGGTCACCTGTTCGAACGGCACAGGTGCTACATACTAAAGTATAAACGAATCAAATTAACGCAAGCGCTCCTAATACGTTCCTCCCCTCGCGTATCATGGAATGCGCTCCAGGGTTCCGAACCTGCGCAACTTAAAACTCAGCATATTTACCAAGAGCGAAAATATAACGACTCCATAGCAATATATTCGCCTATTCAATTATCTTAGACGATATAAAAAATAAACTTCAATCCCCATGGACGTGCTTAAGTCACCCCAACCAAGATAGGCCCCTAATATTTTCCTGAGTGCCAACTAAATCTTCCTAGAATACCTAATTCTTCAAAAAGCATTACTAACTTCTTTCAATAAGACTATAAACCAAAATACTCCCTTATTAAATTCAAACTGCTTTAACTCATAGTCCCTCAAACTATAAACGTTTCCAAACAGTGGGACACTCTCAAATAGGAACTAAAATATTCCATAAATGTATGACGGAGTAACCAAACATACGCGACACGCTATTCTCGTAGCGCCAACGACTTTATATACATAACTTATACGGACGCTCTTTAGTCCTTTGCCTATGACGCTACGTCACGCAACGAAAAATGGAATCGTCCATTCAAACCAACAAAAATGACGCGTCAGCCCTTTCTAAAGTGAGTAAAACCACTTTATTATGACGCTAGCATACAAACGGAATGCATTAACCATTTTCACGAGTAGCGTCTATCAATCTATAGACAAATAACAATATAACCTATTGGACACGGCCACCAACCCAAAATTCTAACGGAAAGCGAAATACCTAAGGTGGGTGTCCAAGTGCGGCAGACCACAGGAAACCATGCTAGATGCTCAAGGCATAGAGCCGGCGCGCATTCGCCGTGGTCTGCTCGCAGATGGTGGCGATGGATTCACGGCGAACCCTCGCAACCATCTCTGCGACTTCCCCCAGATATTGTGGGGTGTTGACTCGGATCTGCTGGCCTGTCCGCAAATGCGGAGAGTCGGACTCTAGCAGGATCCGGTGTGAGGGGACGCGACGAAGGGCATCCTGCTGTGCTTGGTCGAACTGCCGAACCAGGGCTGTGAAGCCAGAGTGGCTGTGGGGGAAAGCATCCATCCACAAGTCCACTTGTTCGGGAGTGGAGCAGTAGCAGTGTAGGTGCACTCGCTGGGCGCGGTAACACCTTTCCCGTAGGATCTCACGGCATTCTTGGTTGACCGTGAGACCATAGGGGTCCCCCTTGGTGCCCCTGAGGTGGATCACCAGAACGTGGCCGGAATGTCCCTGGCCAGCGATTCGCTTCAGAAGCGCACGCTGTACAGGCCATTCCAGGCGGTTCTGCAGAAAGTCTAAGCCTAGCTCGCTGACTCCTCGTACCCGAGTGTCTTGCAGGAGGTCATTGAGTCGGGCCCATGCCGCGCTATTTACCCGGCGTGCTTTCGTGGGGTGCACTCCCACGGCTACGCCCCAGCGCGGGTCCTCCGGCATGTACACCTGGCAGTGGTCCTCAGGGTCACAGTAATTCAGGACCCCTCCAACCACCGTCACTGGCACATGCGGAGGACGCCCGGGGGTAGCCTTGAGGCAAGCCTCAAGACTCCCACCGGACAGCTTCTGGGACAGCCGGTCGTAGTGGAAGTGGCTGTCAACCACCTCGTGTCGCGGAAACGCCGGTTTGGAGCGGCTCCCTGCCCGAGGTCCTGGGGATCGGAAATCCGGTCCGGAGGAAACCTCTGGGGCAGGGGCCGTACTGGTGGAGGGCTCGTCGTGCAAGTCCGAAGAGCCTGCAACGGCGGGCGGCCCTCCCTCACCCTCCCCTGCCGTGGGTACGCTGGGCCTGACAGGTGCCAGGACCCCAGCAGAGCCCATCGACAGAAAGAGATCCCGCTGGGGGGTGGTAAGTTGACTGTATAAGAAGGCCATTGGCCTCCAGTGCATCAACTCAGCGGGATTGGTAACGGGCTCCAATGTGAAAGGGAGGGACACCTCCCAACCTTCCTTCCAGGATAGGGCTTCCATCTCCTCAGCGATATGCGGGGGAATCTGCATGGAACAGTCGGCCCGCCAGTTCGCATTCACGAAGTGGACGAGATCGTCCATCGTGTGCGAACTGTTCCCCGCGAGGATGACTCGGGCCAAAAACCTTAGCCCAGCCGACCTCAGGGGGAGAAGCTTCTCCCGATAACGCTGGACGTCGAGAGGGAAGCGGAAGCACTCCGGAAAGTGCGTCATGGTGTGGTTCCGGAGCTTACATACCCTTAGCCCACACGTACGCACAGGGCAGCTCTGGGCTCGGGCACGAGGCCGTTTTGGGTTTGGGCCAGCGGCGGAAGCTGTGCTGGTAGAACCAGCAGACAACTTCCGCTTTCGGCCCGTTGCCTCTTGAACGGGTCCTCGCCCCCTGGGGCTCGTGGAGACCGCAGGAGCTCGGGTATTCCCTGGAATAGGGCGTTTCTTGGGTGGTGCCTTTGGTCGGGCGGCCTTCGGACCAGCCACGGTGGCTGGCAGGCCGCTTGGTTTCTGCTTGGTCGAAGGGGGGACGCGGGCCCGCGGAGTTGCCTCCGGGATTGCCGGGCGCGCGAGAGCCCTTCGATCCGAGCTTACGATGGGAACAGGGTCAAGTCCCTCCCGGGTGCGCGCCACGGTCGGCGGGGGGGACTCTTTGACCATGTCCCGATGGCCTTCAGCCTTGGAGGGAATTGTTTCCCCCTCCAGGCTGTCGACCACCATGGCCTCTGGTGGGGTTGCATGACGTGGGGGTAGTGGGGGAGGTGTTCCCACATCCATGAGGGTGGAAGAACTTTCCCCCCATTCCCCAGCAGGCTCCCCAGCCAGCGGATGTCGCCCTCCTCCCGAGCAAGGTTGTACTGCAGGAGAACTAACTCCTGCAGTTGCCCCTTGCTCAGGGGGCCTGCGGGCTGAACTAAACCTAGAAGCAAATCAGGCGAGTATAACATGCCAAGCAAGGTGTCGCCCTGAACGAGCTGAACCATGTCGCCCGTCGGATCCTGTATGGCAGTGATCCACATCGTCTGCAAAATTAATTAAAGAAAAGGAACAAATCATAAAAAGATGAACCGCCCGATCCAGGCAAGGACATCTAACAAAACACAGCAATCGTAACCACTCCCCCCTCCCCCAGCCAAAAAACCTTATCCGACCTCGCGGTGTTTTATACCGAGAGAGAGACAATTGAATCTACAAGACACAGTACTACTATTAATGTAGACCTGTGACTACTTTATATATAATCCATTTCTCTCTAATACCTTTATTTAACTTTTAATTTCCAATTTTCAGGGGGAAGTGTAGTTATGACTAATAATAATTCAAAATATAAATAATATCCAATTCAATCCATTTCTCTCCACGGGGCGCGTGAAAGGTGTAGCTCGTAATTGTTTACAGTCCATACCTTCACGGTCCCTCTTTTAAAATTATATATCAAAATCATAAGTATACTTCACTCCTGCATCGTTGTAGCAGGGGTAAACTCTTTATTTTTCTTTTCTTTCCCCCTTTTTTATTTTTGCTTAATTGGGGCAAAAGTTGAAATTAAAATAAAAGAAATAAAGATTTGTTTCCTTTATTTTATTATAAATCCATTCAAAATAAAGACTTTCCAAAATTATTAACTTAGTGAGAAGTCCGTGCCACTTGCCGGAAATCACACTAATTCATTTTCTCTGCATATTGCAGAGTTATATATACACCCCCATAAAAAGAAACTGGGACCATATAAATAATTTCATCAGAAAGTTTCCTTAGTTTATTCCAAATAGACTTTATTGCCAAAAATAATTTCACTTTAAAATTAAATAATATAAAGCCTTCGTCCTTTGCGCAGACGTAGCTTTAAAATAATTTAATGCAATTGCATCGGGGGATTAGGTTAGGACAATTTTAGTGTTTTAACTATTGCCCATTTCCCCAAACACAAATATAAAAATAACAATTAATGATGCCTCCCACACACTTAATTAAAGTATGTACATCACCAGAGCCTATTTCGACACTAATGAATACCTAAACAATATTAATATTAAGGCCTATTTATATAAAAAATATATACAATTTTTATAAAGCCTTATCAAATATTTCTCCTAACCCAAACGGCATTGGGGAAGCCATTTAAGTAGGTTTTGGGAGAGAACTTAAATCACTAGAGCCTATTTCGACACTAATGAATACTTAACCCAACCAAAGCAAACAAAATATTAATTTATCCCTAAATAACCCATTTAAAATCCTGGATTCCCAACCCAAACATAATATAAAATATATTTTACTATATCCACAGAGGGACGTCAAAGGAAACTACAAAGTTTCTTATATTCAAACAAGAAACTTAACTTGAAGCCTCCTATTCCAATATAAGCTATGGGAATTAGGTTGTCCCCTCACGAGCGATGCAGATCGGGCACCTATATTTATCAATAGTGGCTCCGATCCGCTCTGTGACACGGACACATCGACCGTGAAACCACTCGGGGCAATAGTCGCACCCTATCATATATAGCCCGTCGTTCCGCTTGCGACATAGGCAATAGATAGCGTTGGGGTCCTCACCCCTGCGAGTTTCTAGCCAATCCGGGAGGTCACGGTCAGTGCACTGTTTCAAGCGATCGTGATTCGCGAGTTGTTTTTTGCGGCGAAATTCCACTTGGTATAGGTAGGGTGACAACCGTTTTCCAATCATAGCTGGACCCTTCCATGGAGGTGATAACTTCCTGTTCCTCCCTTTGAGTGTGGCGGTATCCCGTACAAAAACCGCATCTCCCTCATTGTACTGCACCACATGAAGCTTGAGGTCGTAGCTGCGTTTCTGACGCTTCTGAGTGGACCTCAAGGTAGTCCTAGCAGCTTCATGTGCGGTCGTAATGGCGTCCCGGAGCTGGTTGCAGTACTCGTGGGTGTCCAGGGGAGGTGGGGTCGGCAGGGGATACATGAGATCCGCCGGCTGGGTGATTTCGCGTCCTAACATCAAACGGTTGGGAGTGTACCCAGAGCTCCGGTTCACTGTGGACCTCAAGGCGCCCGCGATCTGTGGCAGGAACTCGTCCCATTTGTGCTGGTTATGGTCAGTGAAGCAGCGAATCGCCGCCATTAAGGTACGGTTATACCGTTCCACTTGACCATTGGCCGAGGGCCGATATGGGGTTGTACGAGTTTTGTGTATCTGCAAAATCCTACAGATGCTCTTGAATAATGAGCTCTCAAAATTCCTGCCTTGATCAGTGCAGATCTGCCAGGGGTATCCGAAACGACTGAAGAACTCTCCCACAGCCGCATGGGCCGTTACTTCAGCGGTTTGCGATGGTAGGGGGACACACTCCACCCATTTGGTGAATTGGTCCACCATCATCAGGATGTATTTGTTGCCCTTGGTAGTCTGCGGTAGGGGACCTAGAAAGTCCAGGTGGACCCGTTCCATGGGTGCCCCGGCGTGATATAGTGTCTGCGGGTACCTTCCATACCGTTGAGGTTTCTTGTTGAGATTGCACCGAGCGCACGACCGGACATACTGTTTAATGTCTTTCGACATGCTGAACCACAAATATCGCTGTCTGATCTTAATCACAGTACGCTCCTGGCCAGCATGGCCTGCTGACGGGAGATCATGATTTAACCTCATGACTTCTTCTCGTAACGTTTGTGGTACTAACAGAATGTCTCGGTTGTCGAGGTGTTGATAAATGATTCCTTGCTCTATGCGGAACAATCTCCGATTAACCCAGAGGTATTTTTCGGAGGGACTGCTCAACATAAGAACGTCAGGAGATGGCTCGGTTTGTGATGTGAGCCATTCTCTCAGTTGTTTGAGTTGTTTATCTTTCTCCTGCTCGACGCGAATCCTGTCATTGGTGAGTGCGGGTAGAACCTGTGCTGTGGGTTGAGGCACTTGATTAACATATGCATCAGAACACACCCCGGGTTCACCCTTGAGTAGTTCCAAATGCGTGCAGAAAGGCCCCTCTCCTACGGTGCATTCTCGTATTTGTCTGTGAACGAGGGGAACCACATCGTCAACTTGGGTGACGAATGTGTCCCATCGTTGATGCGCTCGTTGACAATATGCGCAACCATGGCACGGCAAGTCTTCCAGCCGAAACCCAAGGCGGTAGTCTTCACAGCCACCCGGAGCATCGTCTGCCAGCGGCATTCGGGACAGGGCATCAGCATTGCCATGCTTCTTGCCTGCTCGGAATTCTATCTTCATATCATATTGGCTGAGCTCTTCTATCCACCTTGCAAGTTGACCCTGCGGATATTTAAAGTTTAGCAGCCAGGTTAAGCTGCTATGGTCGGTGCGGATGGTGAAAGGCTTCCCCAACAGATAATGTCGATATTGCCGGGTGAACTTGACTACGGCTAGGAGCTCTTGTCTCGTGACACAGTATCGTCGTTGTTCGGGAGACAGGGCGACGCTGGCATACGCCACTACCTTCTCGGTGCCATCCTGGACTTGAATCAACTCGGCCCCGATGGCCAGGCCGGAAGCATCAGTGTCCAGGATGAACCGATCTCGTGTATTAGGCAGAGAAAGTACTGGGGCCGAGGTGAGCAACTGCTTAATATGCTCGAAAGCCTGTTGTTGTTCGGCTTCCCACCGGAATGCGTGTTTCCCAGTGATGCTGTACAAGGGTACAGCGGCTTCGGCGTAGTCCTTAATGAACATGCGGTGGTAGTTCACCAGGCCCAGAAATTGCTCAACCTGTTTGGTGGTAGTGGGCGTTGGCCACTCCTGTACTGCCCGTACGTGCTCCTCTCGAAGTTGGACTTCGTTGTTTCCTACTTCACGCCCGAGAAACTCTACTTGCCTGCGGAACAGCACACACTTCTTGGGTTTCAGTTTTAGTTTAAACTCGGCGAAGCGTTGAAAAACCTGGCGCAAGTTTGCAGCGTGGTCGTCAAAGTCTCGTCCGAGTACTATCACGTCATCCAAGAAAGCGAGGACTATATTCCACGTAAGGCCTCGTAGAATTAGATCCATAACGCGAGAAAACGTAGCAGGGGCATTGCATAATCCAAACCCCATACGTACGAATTCATATAACCCGTAGCGCGTAATAAAGGCCGTCTTGTGGCGATCCTGTTCATCTACCTTGACCTGCCAATAGGCAGAATTAGCGTCAAGCTTGGAAAACCACGTGTGTCCGGTCACGGTGTCTAAGCACTCCTCGATATTCGGTAAGGGATAGACATCTTTACGTGTGACTGAGTTAAGTCCGCGATAATCAATACACCAGCGAACGGTTCCATCGCGCTTCCGGATTAACACAGGGGCAGATGCCCACTCAGAGTGAGATGGTATTATCACTCCGGCTTTCTGCATTTTATCCAAATGAGCCTTTTCCTCGTTAGCAAAGTTAACGGGGGTTCGGCGCATTTTAAGCTTGATAGGAGCTGCGTCCTTGGTGTCGATTTTGTGCTCAATCTTAGTGAATTCACCTAGGTCAAACTCATCCGAAGCAAATACTTCTTGATACTCTCCTAAGATCTGCTGGAGTTCTTGTAATTCGTCTGACTCAAGTGATTCACTAGATCGGTGTAACAGGTCCTGCAGATGGTTGGGGACCTGTGTTGTATAATCCTGGCATAGTTCATCCCCCATGGGCATAGAGTTGGTCGTATCAAGGGCATCACTGATGTCCTCGCTCTCCACCTCTTGTGCCTGCCCTAACAAGGTGTCAGGGGCCAAGTAAATGCTCTCATTGGTGGGATTTACTAGCATGATGTCGGCGTGTTGTCCAGATTGGTGAACTGATCTTGGGGATAATACCTCCAAGTCAGTTGAAGGCTCAAATATAAACGTACCTATACGTTGGTCGATGACGCCTGTGATCCTCTTGGCCATGTTCGGGGGGACTACTGTCCGTTTCCTCACATAAACCCGGGAGACACTGGGTGTCCGGCCTTCGTATGCCCCCGCAGACTCTGTGATTCTACCAGAATCTGGCGGTTTGCGAGGTGGTTCGTCAATCTGTACCTGTTCAGAGTTGAACAGCGAGCGATGACCGTGAACGGTTGTGTTTAGATGTGTCGCCCCAATCGGGCTGTCCGTATGGGAGCCGAATGCCATCGGGAAAGTTTCGTCGCCCATTACCAGCTTAGAATCTGGAATGTGAATGGTCATAGCATGCCGGCGCAGGAAATCTATTCCCAAAAGCATATCATCCTCAATTGGGGCTACGTAAACCGTCTCGCTGAATTGAATCCTACCCAATTGAATCTCCAGTGGGCCCACTATCATAGCCTTCATACGCATATCCCTGCCGGCGGTATTCAGTGACACCTCCCGGATCAGAGGTGGAACGGGTTCTAATTGTTCAAACACCTTGTCCGATATGATGGTCACTTCGGCTGCCGTGTCGATGATAGCATCAATCGAAGTATTCGCTATTCTCATGGGTACACTATACATTGAGCATGAGCGTAACCGTTGAATAGTGATCTCCGCGGCCGGGATATCGTCTTGCTGGGAAGTGGGTTTCACCGAAATTTCAACAGGGCGGTGTGATGAATCTAAATCTGGTGGTGTGCCAGGAGAGCAGACGTGTGTCACAGGCGTAGCGTTGCTCTGACCTGGGACCGTTGTTGAGTTCTCCAAACTGGATGCTGGTGCACTCGCAAGGCCTGTAGAATCATATTGTGCCTGTGATAGTACAGGCGACAGTGATCGACTGTGATCCGTATGCGATTCTTGCGATTCAATGGCGCTGCGATAAACAAAAGAATGAACAAGTGACGAGGGGGGTGGTGTGTGTTGACCTGCCGCACCGGTATCTTTAGTTAGAATTTTATCGCAGGGGCGATTTGTATTGGGTGCGTGCACGGTCGGTTTGCGAATGGGTTTTTCGAAGCTTTTATACTGTTCACGAGTACCCGGCTCAATTACCACCCGCAACTCCCCCCCTACTACATCCTTTAAATCGTTATCGCGTGGGATGGCAGCAGGATTAACAGGTGGAGACGATTCCCGCTCGGCAGTTGTTGATGAGTCAACATATGTCGGTAGGGGACCGTCTCCCTCGTACTTGGCTAATCCGCTGATATCCAAAGGTGTATCTACACTGTCATGCTGCTGCCCGTATGCAGGGTAGTCGGACGGATCTGGTTCCGGCTCCGCAATTGCTGATAAATCAACGTATGCTGGAGCCGGAATATCTCCTCCGATCCCTGGTTCCACTCTAGTGTTTACTGGTGAGCGATCCAAAGTTTCATTCCATGCATTAGTAGCCGTTAGCTTGTCCACATAATCTGCTAGCGAAATCACTACGGCATTTATTGCATTATGTGGGAGTTCTAAGTTCACCATAGGGTGCTGTTGATACAAGCTGCATACGGCTGGATGAGGTGAGTTTTGATCTTTTTGATGACAGTTGTTTAACACCGCATTTTGAGTTCTTTCTAATACTGCACAAGGCGGTGTTATATCCTCGTCCTCCGTAGTCTCTAGTTCTCGGCCTGGGGAGGTAGGGGCCGAGGATTGGCCTCCTCCACCGGCCCATTGCCGTTTCCCGACTCAACATCCAGGTAGCCAACTGTTTTGGGATTTTTGCGTGGTTCCGGGCATTCGCGGGAATAATGTCCGAGAGCCCCGCAATTATAGCATTGTACCCCTTGGCCAGGTGGCCTGGGGCCCCCACGGTTGGTGTCCCTTGGAATGATCTTACTAACTGCGGACGTGAGCCTATCGACTGCACTGGTTAGTGAGTTCATTTTTGATTCGACAACTCCTATTCTCTTTTCCACACCACCCATTCGAGTGTCAATAGACGGCGTTGGGGGTGGTGTGTCAGTTCGTGGGGCTGCGGGTTGTCTTGGGGTGCTCAGCTGGTATGCACTTGCCTCTTCAGGTATCTGAGTATCATCACTGACGGCGTTGAATTTAACTTCTCGCCGTCCGCGACCGAAAATAGCTCGATGTGATTGCTGATACCATTGATGCATATTAACCGCGTTGTCGATGCTGGTGGGTTGACGATTCAACGTTTGTAGGCCTGCATCCCGATCAAGGCATCCAGAACAAAAGCGCATGATGATCTGATGCTGCACATAGTCCTGGGGTAATCCCGGGAATGCTTGTAGAGCCAAATCCGTTAACCGGTTAGCCCAGTCACGGAGGGTCTCTTGATTTGCCTGTCGGGCTCCCGCGAACTCGAATTGCGAAGTGGCCGGCAACACTTTGCTACTGAACCGCGTCTTCATACGCTCAACTATGTCGGCGAAGGGGAGTTGGGGTTCCCGCTCCATTAACGCACTGAAGTAATCAGAGGCCTTCCCTTCCAAGCTGAAGCACAACTGGTATTTGCGGTCTGTCGAACTCCACCCTTGCTGACTGGCGTAAGCAGTGAATTTCATAAAAAACGCTTTCCAGTTGCCGTTTCCATCATAAGTGATGGATCGAGGGAGTTGAGTGTGCCTCATGCCCATGTGTTGTCGCGGTGGTGTTACCGAGGGATGCGCGGAATCCCATGGTACGTCGGTAGCTGTTTGACGCGATCGTGTGGGAGCTGTAGCAGCTGCAGTTGCTCCATTTCGTGCAGATGCTGGATCCTCCTCGTATTGTTCATAACTATATAGGCGTGGATCGGGCATATCCGCTTCCGGTAGTCTTGTTGATGACATTGCTGGAGGCGCCGGGATTCCTATCCTCGAAGAGGGTGTTCCCCGAGGTGAAGGAGGTCCCC
The DNA here is from genome assembly GCA_037951105.1 of Echinarachnius parma. Classification (NCBI taxonomy): domain Eukaryota; kingdom Metazoa; phylum Echinodermata; class Echinoidea; order Clypeasteroida; family Echinarachniidae; genus Echinarachnius; species Echinarachnius parma. The sequence goes on from JBAMJV010011742.1 coordinate 38,479, forward strand.
TAGGCGACGACCGCATTGATTCAGGTGGGGGAGGACCTTTCGAAGGCGGCGGTGGCGTTGTAGGATCCACCAGAACAAAATGGCGTGCATATGCACAAAGTTCCGGAAGATCTTCGAGGGCACGGGCGGCCATCAACACTCCCTCCTGCTCCCTGATCTCAATCAGTAACCCCGCGGACGTGGGGAGCAATCCTACCGATCGTAGCTCCGCGAAAGTGCACGTTGCTAATGACAACCGTGCCATAATCCTCTGAGAATGATTTCCAATAGATTATGGTTGACAAAAATATAAGTCCTTTGCTTACTAATCTTCTCAATCAGTCTATCCAACTATTCTCGTTCGAATCTTAAATATAGCTCCTATTGCATTAACACACTAGCTAGAGTGAAATATAACTAATCCAATTTAATATATCAGCTCCACGCGAATTGTTCAGAATCAACTTCCCCGCGAATTGTTCAGAGTAATAATCAATTGACGTTTTCACTCTAACCGCCTAAGTGTGTTAATAATCTTGGATGCTATGTTTGAAGCAATGATGAACCTGCGACCTACTTTAGAAAAGGAATGAAAAGGTTAAACAGGTTATAGCTCACACCTGCAAACAATCCTGGTGTTCGGCAGCGTTATATAATTTGACTACCGATACACCTCAAACATACCACATACACCTACCAATTGTCATTCAAATCGCATGCACCACATTCATTTCAAGCACTCAAAAATCAATGTTCAGACCCCAAACAATGTCGCCAAATGTCCTATCAAAATTAATCCCAATTTCCTGATGCAGTCAGTCCACTATACAATAGCAATCCAATTAATATAATATAACTGAATACTACTATACGACTGGGAGTTGGTTCCAACACCAATATAAATGCACCACTATACCGCAAACTTGCTTAAGTGTGCGGGTATGAATAAGAAATTTATAAAATAGTCCAAGAGCAATAGTAATGTATGCCTGAGAGTCCCGAATAATTCAATATAATAATTCAATATTTTTGAGAATTATCGGCGGCACCCTGACACACAAAAACCACTCAAAGACCAATTTATCCTATATCACTCACACTATTATTACTTGTACTAATTTAATTAGCCACCGCAGCTAATAATATTATAGTGCAAATAATTAATAAAGGCAAAATAATCCACGCATCAATCAATTGTTCCTTTACCTACAACAAACTTAGCAGCAAGCAATCTTATTATTTTTAATCTATCAATACAGAATGTTGTGAGTTCACCCAGTGTCCACTGGTCTCCCCGACAGGTTATCCTCTCAGCGCTGGAACACCGCGGGTGAAGTGGTACACTAAGGGTAAAATCAAACAGACTGTATAATTCCCGAAAACCTCTATTTATTTTTCAAACTAAATTATCCAAATCAGTCTCCCAATTTTAAATCTCTAAAATCCAAAAATAAACATCTGCTGCAAGTTTGATGCCAAGAAAACAATCAACAAAGTAAATATCTGCAAGACTATTTTGTCTCTATTTTAATTTGCTTGTTTAACCAGTTGCACAGGCCCCAGTCAATCACAGCAATACAACCATAACCACAAAGGCCCACTCAGTGCAACTGATCACTCACATACACACAATTCACAACACCAAACAACAAATTAATATCAACAACTGGCTCTCAACCCACACCAATATGTTATAATAATTCTGTAATCACATTCACTCTCATTCACTCCGCAATCACATGTATCTAAACTAATCTACACTACGAGCGTTCGCTCTATTTATAAATCAACAAACGGGGAATTCCCCCGAATCGTAAATAAATGGTATCCCGCAAAATTCGCTTACCCTATGCTACCTATGCACTGAGAACGGCGCGCGCGTCGCACCCTATGCCTTCGCTGGTACCGCGCGTCCGATCCCGCGATGGTTGCAATACTAGTATAGAAAATCTCTGCGATACACGACTCAAACGTGCTGACTATGCAAAATACATGTGCGGTCCATTCAACCCTGTGCGATGTCGCACATGGCAATTACTCAAATCGAAATTAATCACAATCACTTCTCCGACTCGGAGATAAAATTAAATCACAATCAAACAAATTTCTCAAACGATTTCGACGTTCTTTCGTCACACAAACGGTATCGACACAATATAAAATAAATCCAATGGGACCCTTAGCTATGTCGCATTCCGATCCGAAACATGAAAAAGCGAGCTTACGGTGTGCTTTCCTTTGCACGCGCAAAATACAAAAACGAACTATTCAAACTTCACAAAAAACGATATGAACACTCTCAAAACACACCTTACCTTTCCCCCTCCTTCAAAATTTCGAATAAAGGTCCGTCGCGATGCAGCGCCATGTAAAGCCTTTGTCCTTTGCGCAGACGTAGCTTTAAATTAATTAAATGCGGTTTCTTTACCTTATCAAATAATATACAAATATCACGATTACTTTATCTAACTAACGTTCAGCCACCCCACACCCCACAATCACCAACCTTTGCCAGTCGCCCACGGCGACTGCGGCTCTGTAGCTGTCGGAGTGAGGAGCTAGCCGCACCGGTCACCCGAGCGAATCGTCCTCAGTGGCTCTCTCCCTGGGCCTCCGGCGAGGTCTCACGGTTGCCCGCCAGGCCGACACACAATCCTAACCTAACCTACAGGCACTCTTTATCCCCTAAAAAGGACCCTAACCGAACCCAGGTAGTACACCTACTCACTATCGCTAACTTTCCCCGGAGTTGACCAACTAGCTACCTTTTCGAACACAAAGCTATCCACAATCGCAATGCTCTGCAGCTCTGCTTCTCTTCAATAATTCTGGAGACAATAACTAATAACGAACTGGTCACGTCTATGGTCTGCGGCAGAATGAGAGCGTGCTCTATTGCTATAGCGTGCAAGTCATATCTAGCCCGGAGACTTATCGGAGTAATCCAGGAAACCCGTTATATTAGGGATGACCCGGATATGTACTCGAACCCTCCATTTGCCTAGGAGGGGGCATTTTACGGGGCCCTATATGACCCGACCATAATTCGTGTCATAAAACCTACCCGCCAGGGGAATGGACTCGCGTCAATCCAAACCGGGTCAACACTGCACTGGGAATTTCAATCTACTACCCCCGACCGTCAATCGGGAGGGAATAGCGCCATCTACGGCCGGGATCTTACCTCAGCCTTTTGCTAGACAATGTAGTCTGCTAACTTGCCCCACAAGCGCCGACTCATGTTAGCCGGCGACGGCTTCACTATGATACAGTACTTAGCACCGATTAGCAGATAAATATTAGATCGACAAATCTATCGCTTTCATGGCCTTTTTGACATTATTATTGTTATTTTCACTGTCGGCATACTAGCGATAGACGCAACCTATACACTCTGCCTGGGGAGTCAAGAACACTGTAAGTCCGCAGTAAAAGTTACTTACGGAAAATCAGTTGACTTCGAATACAAAACACCAACATTCTCGCACTTTGAGCAACATTTGTAGCCCTATCAATACATTAGGGCTACTATAATACTTTAACTCACCGATCTCGTGTGTCGCTGTATACATGTCATTCTATAATTACGGCGATTTGGGAGATTTTACAATGATTTTCCATCACTCTTCATCGGTCTTTCGCCGTTCAAACTGCCGTTAATGTACACAGATGCAATAATTACGTCATCGCACCTGTACGGTATCGCTAGCCTGCACACACAAAAAAAAAAAAAAAGGCAAAATTAAAATGAGTTGTTTGACAAGTTTGACAAACTGTTACCGCTATAATACGAATAATTACGAATAATTATTGGAATCACTGGCCCACAATTATTTGCTAAAAATGTAGCGGAAACAGTTTGTCAAGTCAAACAACTCATTTTAATTTTGCCTTTTTTTTGTGTGTGTGTGCACGCTAGTGATACCGTACTGAACGGATCGGTCCAGGTGCGTTGACGTAATTATTGCATATGTGTACGTTAACGGCAGTTTGAACGGCGAAAGACCGATGAAGAGTGATGGAAAGTCGTCGTAAAATCTCCCAAATCGCCATAATTATAGAATGACATGTATAGCGACACACGAGATCGGTGAGTTAAAGTAATATACATGTAGTAGCCCTAAATGTATTGATAGGGCTACAAATTATGTCGCTCAAAGTGCGAGAATGTTGGCGTTTTGTATTCGAAGTCAACTAATTTTTCGTAAGTAACTTTTACTGCCGACTTACAGTGTTCTTGCCTCCCCAGGCAGAGTATATGGGTTGCGTCTATCGCTAGAATGCCGACAGTGAAAATAACAATAATAATGTCAAAAAGGCCATGAAAGCGATAGATTTGTCGATCCAGATAAATATGTGATACAACTATGGGGTGCATCAGAATGATGATTTTTTGCTCCATTCCGCATAAAAATGAGTGATTTATGCACCTCCTCGACTTCTTTCCGTGTCGTATTGCGACAAAGAACATAAATAATTGTAATGTCTTCAAATGTGTATAATACACTGTATCATGTTTACAAACAAAATAAATTTGCAATTATCTACAATGTTAATTTCATTTAAGCGAGAGAGTATTGTAAAACAAATGATTGTACATGTAATAAGTATATTTACTGAACTGTGTTTTATTTTAAAGCAGAGCTCATTATATGTTTTCTTTTCCTCTGTTTCTGTATTTCCAGGTGTCTACTAAAGGAGTTTGATTGCAGAGCCAGACATACAAGCCTCATATTCACATAGATGGAAGAGGGACAGCTAGCCATCAACTGAATGAAACTTCCTCTTGCCCCAGACAGTGTGATAGAGCTATAGTGTTGTCGCTGAGTCCAGGGTACCCGGGTCCCGCAGAAAAATGTCGAGTCCCGGGCACAAAAATCGATACTCGATTTCCCAAAAAAGGGGAAGTCCCCTCATTGAACGCCAGAGCTTTCATGTTCATTCAAGAAGATGATTTATTGTCATAAATGCGCTCAATGTTTGTCACTTGAATGAACATGTTTTCCCAGCTGGCGTGACGTGCCGATCGTGTTATAAACAAATGGGTAGCAAGTCCCGGGTAGTAAATACTCCCGCAAACGACAACACTATAGAGCTAGCATAATGCTTAGGAAATACAAGAGGCATCAGTCTGAAAAGAGAAAGGAAGGGTCAATTTTTGCTGGACACAACCATGAACTTCACAAGCATCCAGCCTGTTGCTTTTACCTAGCTGACCCCTCCTACTTTCAGAAATGTGCCATGTCAGGTGTTAGTCTTGAACTGCGTCTACTGAGAAGAGAGTAATTGCCTTGGCTTTTGAGATGGTGAAAATAAATATGACAGTCAGGGATAGTAGCATCATTAACGAGCTGCCAAACTAATGCTGGGACTAGAGGTGTCGATTTCGGGAGTATTTCCCTCCCGGGACTCGCGATAATTTTTCGGGCGAGTCACGGGTACCCGGAATTTACCCATTTGTTGATTTCGCTATCGGCATGTCACGCCGCTGGGAAAACATGTTCATTCAAGTGACAAAAATGCAGCCTATTTATGACAAACTCGGGAAAGAAAAGAAAATGAGAGTGGGCAGATAACTTGGGCGTTCAAAAAGGGGACTTTTGCTTTTTTTTTCGGGATATCGAGTATCGATTTTTGCGCCCGGGACTCAACATTTTTCGGCGGGACCCGGGTACCCGTGACTCGTCAACAGCACTAGCTGGGACTTTGAAGGAACATCTGGATGGGAACCGATTCGGAAAGGTTCATAAAAATTGTATCTGGTCTTCAGAACGGAACTTGGCCTGGTAGAATCACAGGCTGTTTGACCCAATCAAGTGAAACTTGATATCATTTAGATATTGAATTATTGTCTATAACAAGTAGTAGTAGTCAAATAGATTTGCATAATATGTAAATCATCATAATGCATGAGTGATTTCAAATTATTTTGTTGAATTGGATAAAATTTGCTCCAAAGAATCTAAAATGTAAAACAAATTGGTGTTTCAATATTTCTTTTAAGAGGAAGCCCTCTTTTTTGCTCTTATGTCCCACGCCTTTAAGGGATAGTTGTTTTGGTAAAGGTGACGCTACACAAAATAACTTTTGTGAGATAATACAAACAAAAATGAGTGTCAAATTCGAAAGAGCATACAATTTAATGAGATAATAAATTTGGTTTGATCAAAATAGGTTCAGAAATGGCTGAAATATCAATAAACATAACCATTTGTAATAATTGTTGGGCCCCACAATTATTCATTAGTTTTGAACCAGCAATCAAAATTCTCATTTAAATGCTTCCTCTTTTCAGAAATTTACAGAAGAGGTTTTTAAATAGCTGTTGATTATCTCTCTATTTAATCACTTTTTCAATAAAACATCACATGCACAATATTTAATTTTAGTGTGTTTAGAGAGCACCCTCTTGAGTTGTAACGGCTCTTCTTTAATGATAACAGGCTTTTTACTTAGTCGTTTGTAATTGTTGTATTCCTTTCGAGCACGGTGTAGTTATAACTATGAGTTCATAATCATAATGTAATGGTGCATAGGAATTGTAGACACAAAAGTGAGTGATTTTGGAGCAGGCGTTTACAGAAGGTCGATCACATGACTTGTTGCTGTGATGCAAAAGGTTGATGGGTGGGGGGTGAATTACTGAATTCACAGGTAGACAAACCTGCACTGCCTCCAGTTAATCTCTTTTTTCATGTGTTCGCTGACTAGTGACCAAGTAAACATAACATGCCACTAGTAGCATAAACTTTCATTCATTTATGTACAGTGAAGCCTCTTTATAATAAGTGTTGTTATAAAAAAGGTACCTGATCAATGCAGGAATTAATTTTTTTTATTTTAGGGGGCTACTTTTCCAATCTGATGGATATCCAGAAATGTTTTACATAATACCCTACATGATTTTAGGGGCTACCTATAGATTTCAGGGGGCTTTTTTGAAAATTAGGGGGCAAAATCGCCCTCAGCCCCCGTATATTTCCTACCCTGTACCTGATATAGTCAGGTAACTTCACGAGTCCAGGGTCTATAGGTACTTTGTTGTTTTTAAGCCATGTAATACAACAAGGTAAATTCAATGGTCCCAACATTCTCATTATAAATAGGTTTCACTGCTCTTAACTCCACACATGTAAGTTTTCTTACAATCATTCATACAACCATCAAGTCTTTCTTTTATTCTAAATATGCTGTGTAGATATGGATTAGTTATAATTAGCTCTTTATTGAATCCTGAATGTCAGATTCTAAAACATGTATGCATACATGTAGTTAGCTAACTTCCATAATTCTATTGTATGTTTATAATTGTTAACAATTATATATCCAGGGTTTGGTTTTATATGCAATATTTTCTTCACAGCTGACACATTGCAAAGTAAATGTGCACTTTGCTACTGGTACATTTGGCATCTAGGCACAACATGTTTTGATAATCACTAACCACATTGTAAATGAATGTAGACAAAGCTTTTAAAAGTTTATTATTTGTTATTTTATTGCTGTTGAAATGTATGCAGATGTTATCGTGAGTCCCGGGTAGTAAATACTCCCGAAATCAACAACACTACATACAAGGTCCTCTCAGGGTATGACCATAAAACAGTATTGTATCATTAGTTGCCAGTTTGGTAAAAAACTTACATTTATTTTGTAAATTATACACAGCTTGCTCGTGGTAGTGCATTTGCAAGTACCTTTTATATGTTTTACAGATCCTCTATAATGCTTAAATTGCCATCAAATCAAAGCAATGACACATAAAAACAAAACAAAAACATGAGTATAAAAAACAATGCATCAAGATATAACTTACTAGTGTGTAAATAAATGTACGTAGTGTTTTGTGCCAAAAGTAAATTACTTGTATTATTGCCTCGTTACATCACATCAAAGTGACTGAAAAACAAAAACAAATTAAGTATTACAAAAATGCATCTCATGTTTTACTTGCAAGTTTGTACATGTTTATACTGTAATCAACTCTTTCTTATGCCTTATGTGAATCAATTGTGTTGTGTGTAGAGGTCTCTGCTGCAGAAAGATTCACAATCAATTTAAAGTGGCAATTCATTTTTAGTCAGAAAATGTGCATTTGAACAGATCAATTTTGCACATCTAGTCACATGATATGACATGCAATAGACCGCTTCGGTAATGTATGCAAATAATATGCGTATGACGTCAGACTCCCCGTCGGCAAGCTTAACAAAAGTACTTTGCTTGACAACGGGGAGTCTGACGTCATGCGCATATTATTTGCATACATTACCGAAGCGGCCTTTTAGAAGCAACTGAACAATTAATTGTGTCTTTGAATGTACATATTTATTTGTCCTATTCTTGTATTACTCTAGTGGAGCCTATTTATAACGAGGTACATGTACTTGATATAGTGAGGTAATTTCACAGGTTCTGGTTCCATGTATTCTATTTTTAAGCCCTGATACAACACAATATCTGATATCACTTATCAGGTAAATGAAATGGACCAAACATTCTCGTTATAACAAGGTTTCACTGTACATTTTTGTATACAACTCAGTTCATGCATGCATTATCTTAAGTCTGCTGCATGAACGCATATTGATTACTGAGTTTTAAAGTTACAGATATAACTTAATAATACAATATATATCATATGCTCCCCAGGGAGTGGACAATGTGCACTTTGTGTGCTGGATTGAGTGCAGTATGTATCCGATGACCGGAACGTGCGCTATATAAGTAGCCACCATTATTATTATTATTATATTTATTATGTCACATGTCAGCATATTGCAATGCAACCAATGCCATGCAGTTGCCTAGAAGTTCACATATTATTATACCACTTCATAAATGCTTATAAATAAATTATATTGCACTGTTATTGCACAGTACCTAGAAGTATCAGAAAATGTTTGCTGGTTCTCACCAAACATACTGTTTTAGTCATTGTTTTATACTGTTCCTAAGAGATATGATAGTAAAGTGGCAAGCATTTCTTGTAATGACATCTGTTGAAAATTTGTTAGAAAACAACAAATAAATTGTCTTTCTATTTATATCATGCTTTAACATGGTCTTTATTTTAAATTCATGATGTGCATTTTGGGCAACAATCTCTCTTCAATCAGCTGATCATCATCTTTATCTAGAATGTTTACACATACAAAATGACACCATTTGTGGCAGCAATCACAACAAATAGAATTGTCTTCAAATATACATCCATCGGGAAGTTGCAAGCACTCATTGTCACAAATGTTACACATGTATACAGATCGACTTTTCTGACATGCCGACATCTTTCCATTTTTTCCCCTCTTTTTAGTGTCGGTGTCTTTTTGTTGTGTCTGATTCGATGTTGATCGAAGTGATGGCTTGGTTGACCTTCATGAATGTTTTGATGAGATGACTGGAGACGACTTGGTTGTTTGTTCTGTTGATGTCTGAGGACTAGTGTTTGTTGGTACTGCCTGTGCATCAATAGTTTACAATGGAAGTTTAGTAAAAACCAGAGTCGGGTTAATGTGTTGTGTGATAGATTGTATCAGACTTGCGTGTGTGTTGTTGTTGTTGTTGTTGATGATGTCGACGATGACGGTGATTGATAAACACACACGGCAGACACCAGCACCTAATACTAGCTTACTAATTAAATATATATAGAAATACAAGCTTGACACGGGAATTAATGAATGTCCACGCAGTTGATATAAATTGGAATGACGTCATTATTAAGAGGATAAACAAATGTCCAAAAGGATGACGTATTGCACTGCGATTAGTTAATTTGTATCTAGGCCTAGAAAAAGTAAGTGACAGTCCGCGGATGAAATGTATAGCGAGAATAGCGAGAGTTCGGAGAGATGATGAAGAAGTAGAACGCGAGCGTGCGTGAAGAGATGACGATGTTGAATCCTGTTCGATCGATGGACTAGCGCGCATGATGTGGCAGCGATGGCAATCGATGAACTCCGGCACGTGCCGTGGAGATTGAGAAGAAAAGCCTGGAAGCCTAACATGGTGCTAATAAAACATGTCCGTAAAGATGAAGACAAAATGATGAACATCAAAGAAAAGATGGATGGAAGACCGAATGGCTCGGTGGATGAAGAGGTGGATGAAGATGAAGTTGAATGGCTGAAGTTTAACGCCCCATGATGTCAGTATGCGGACTCTCCCTTGAAGTTGATGAAATCAAGGAGTGGTTGACAACCATGTTAGTTGAATGGTAACTAACATGGCGATGATGAGGAGATGTTACTCCGATGGAAGTTGGTGGAAGAGTGAAGATCTAGCTAAAATACCACGTGGCAGAGGAGAAACAAAGAGGTGATTATCTGACCGAAGATAAATTGACATGGATCAGACAGGTCAGCCACTGGAGTCGAGATGGATCAACATTAGTCTGGCCAGGCTATAAGCGAGCCATAATAAAATAGAATGTTATCCATGAGATGTCGGCTGCAGAAATTGTTTTTGAGCCTTGATCGTAGTTAGTCTGTTGTTCAGGCTATAAATGTAGAGGGTCATGCGTCATGAGGTCGCCTTCTTTTGCGTTACATGCCGATTTTGGATTCTGCGAGACAATGTTACAGTTGAGAGCAAATATTTTCTGAAGAACTCCCCCTATCCTATCAAAAGTATACATTTTCTAAAAGGAAATTTCACAAGGAATCCAAATATGTACTCAGAAATAATATTAGGGGTATACTTATATTTGTATATTGACCAAAATGTGAAATTTTGTTTCCCGTTATCGAGGTCAATATTTTCCATGATAATTTTTTCTGAGGTAGCTCTAGACAACTAATGAAAATGTTTTCATGCAGAGCACACTTAGACCTTTACATCAATATAATATTATATGGGGTTCATGATTATTTTGTGGGAGATATTTTCATTCATACTTATTGAAAAAAATACAAAAAATAATCAATCATTTTCACTATGTAAGAGTCACTATAGGAATGGAATATAAAGGGCAGGCCTTAAATGAATTGAGAAATAATAAAGTTTCATAAGTAAGCTTTTATATGATACCAAATTTGTAGTCTTACACCTTGTCTTTGTGAAGATATTAACGTTTTTGCAAAAAATGCACAAAATGTTTCAGTCCAGATTGTGTTCCCAAGCCCCCCATAGAGTTTGTACAGGTAACGCCCAATTTTCTATGTTTGTGTTTATTTAGTTTGAAAATAAACTAGGAGAAACACTTTTCAATGATTAAACATCATAGTTCAATGTTTAAGCTTTCATTTGATACCAACATTGTAGTTGTACATCTAGTTTTCACAAACTTATTGACGTTTTAGGAAAAATTGCACTTTGAGAGGCGTTTTCCCATAGACTTTGTACACGGGCGCCGCTTCCTGCGGCGCCGCTTCCTGTGCCACCCTCTTGCTCCAACCTTCAAATAGCTGTATCTCCACTTTGGAAGGAGGTATACCTTTGAAACTTTGCATACAGATAGCATTCTGGTAGTTCTTTAAAATTATACCAAATTTGTTAAGAAAAGTTTAGTAGTTGTGAAGGAAATTAAGAAAATGGTTGCAAAAAATCCCAAAATGTAACGGTGCCACCCTATTTGGGAGGCGAGTTCATGACACATGACCAGAGTGAAGTGAGTCACTACAGAAGTGATGGCTTGGTTGACCTTCCTGAATGCTTTGATGAGATGACTTGAGAAGAGTCAATTGTCTGTTCTGTTGATGTCTGAAGATCAGCGGATGTTGATGGTGCCTGCGCACTTGCTGCTTCTGTTGTCCATTGTGAAATGAGCTCTCTCGTAAATTCTGCATCATCTTCTGATTCATCGGCCATAGTGTTCGATGATGCTGCAACTGTTAAATAAATGTTTAAAAATAAAAGGAAGAAAGACAATCAAATTTAAGTTTGTGACCACATGACAAAGTCTAAGACTAAGACTAGAGGGCCTTGTTACTTCTTCAGACCATGTAGATTATAGATGCTCAAGTTTAGCTTATCAGAGTATTATATCAAGATCCAGATTGACAAATCTATAATTTTTGTTGTTATTATCCAGCTAATTGGACCATGTAACTACTCTTTCTTAGAGATATGTACGAATAATATTATTAAAAATGAGCAAAGAAAATGGGATTCCAACGGGATTCGAACCCGAGACCTCCGGATTGCTAGACCGGTGCAGCTCTTACCGACTGAGCTATAGAAAACCCTATGACGGCATTCATCAGTTCGGTGATCCCTCGCAGATATCCCCAAGTTGATTTCTATCCTTCGGGTTTATGTCAGGTTTATAATATTAATAGCTTCTGACCTCACAAGCAATGAAAATTAAGGGGTTTCTATGGGACGAATGCCGTCATAGGGACGGTTTTCTATAGCTCAGTCAGTAAGTCTAAGAGCACCGGTCTAGCAATCCGGAGGTCTCGGGTTCGAATCCCGTTGGAATCCCATTTTCTTTGCTCATTTTTAATCACAATATATTTCTGGTCAGTTTAATATATGTTTGAATTAAAATTATCAACGTCTTCATCATTCATGGCCTCTTTTTAAAGTTTTAGTTTTATATTTGATTAGAATCAATAACTGTCGGTCATTACAGTATTCCATTGTCAATTATGTTAATATTCATACACCCGAGACATTTATTTGGTTAATTTCGACCTAAAACAAGAGTGTTTACTGTTTAGCAGGTGAACAAAGTTGAGTAACCGACGCAAAATACGGGCACACACACATTTGCACAGATGGGACTGGGCACGGCAGTCGAGATCCCACTCTTATTAGCCGACTTAACGTCGTATTATCAGGTTTATTTGTTTAAGGATCGTCATAAAAATAAATTATCATAAACTTTGGTTTCTTACCTTACAAATAATACTTGAATACAAGAGAATCTCTGCCAAATATCGGATCCTGTGCAAGATGTTGATTCGAAGAACAGAATCCCGAACGGTTTATTAACGTTGTTAAATTGTTAAATGTTGTCAGTGGATCTTTTTTTAGCTTTGCGATCGCAACAATTACTGCACATATTATTATGTATGCAGCGCGCGCAGTCATAAACATTTTTGCCAAATAAATCAACAAATTAATTCACTCATTTATTTTGGTAAAAGGGTGTATCTCATCGATACACCCTTCTACCAACAAAAAGTGACGGAATAATTCACTCATTTATTTTGGTAAAAGGGTGTATCTGAAGATACATCCTTTTACCCAAACAAGTGAAGGAATAATCATGGTGTATCTGCAGTCTATACATACCTTTTACCAAAAAGAGACGTATTACGTACGGCGTGTGTCAATTTTTATGGCAGAAGGGTGTATCTGGAATCTGGATAAAAATGAACCTTGCTCTAAATATAAGAAATTTACAAAAATGAAAACTATATTAAAATAATATTTGAACGATACATTACATCTTAAAACAAACTCCAACAGCATACAACCATTCCTAAGGCTTCTATAGCAAAACAAAATGCTCAAACTTCAAAGTCATTTTTCTCGGCTTTATGTACGCCGGTGTATATTCGAGATACACCCTTTTGCCATATATCCTGCTGCAGCAGGACCTATTCGTGCAGGTCAATGATATTGTAACATATCACTGCTGATGGCATGACAGTTGTATAAAGTTATGCTAGTTAACAGACCATCGTTAAGTATTTCAAAATACACCCCTCAAAAAAAGTTCGGACACTCAACTTTGATCGATTGTATCACTTTTATTGTCAAATTGTATTTTTTCCTTTTAGTGTCATTGCAATGCATGATGATTTCCCTTTGAAATGGTACATTATTTGTCATTCATTTCAAATCAGGGAATACGCAGTGCGTTTCAGAATGGAGGACGGTCAGAAGTCAAATGTCGCAAAACGGGCCGAAAGTATTCAGTTGGGAAATTTGACTTTTGTGCCGTATTTTTTAATGTTCAAGTTGTATCGAAGATTGTAGCGTGTTCAAATGATTTAAACTTATCAAATTTGGTATCATTTTAAAGCCCATGTGTCTATCTTTTCAATACGGTTATGTCCGTAACAATTTTATTAACAGGTTAAGTATGGTACAGCTGAACATGGGGAGGGCCGAAAGGGAAATGTTGCAAAATGCATTTCTTTTTGTGAAATTGAAGGCGTTGCATCGAAAAACGACTATTGGAGGGATGTTTTAGGGTTTTAAATTGCATAATCATCAGTAAATTTAGTATCATGTGAAAGCGTGTTTATTTTTCTTTAAAATCATGTCTCACCTGTAATAATTATGCTATTGGGGTGTGTGCAGTAAAACCGGATATGGGGGTCTATAAATGCTATGAATTTAAGACCATGGCTTCTTGTTTCAAGATTCCGGTAAGATATTGTTGTATTAATCATAAGTCTATCATCATTACGTTTTGCACTATCGGAAAGCTCGTTAATTTACCTTTAATATGATGTCTCATTTGCAATGATTATGCTGAATGTGAGTGTGTAATACAGGAAACTCACGAACTTGATGTATTGAAAATGCTTCAAATTTCTCTAAACCTACGCAAACTGGCCAGAACTGGCATATTAGCGCCCTCTTCGACCGTGTAGGTATGCCCTTATTACCACGTATCAAACGGTAGAAAGTCGACCTAGCAACGTGTCATTTTGAGCCCCATACATTTAGAGGTACTACACACACCTCAAGCACATAACCACTATGAATGGGGCATTATTTCATTGACAAATTAACACGCTTTAACGTAATGTTGAATTTCATAATGATTATGTAAAGTAAAGTACTAAGATATCCCAACAAAAGTCGTTTTTGGATGTAACGCCTTCAATTTCACACAAAGAAATGCATTTTGCTTACATTTTGCTGTCGATCCTCCCAAATATTCACCTTAATTGTACCTACCCGGCTTTCATAATTATTCCAAGTGAGGTGTCATTGGAAAGATAATTAAACAGGCTTTTGTCTGATACCATATTCAACAGTATGTCTTCATTGACAAGATATTCATCGTCGAAAGAATTTGAACTTGAGAAAGACCGTGATATGGGTGTCGGACCTTCCAACTGAAGTTTGTTGGCGCATTTTGTGACATTTCACTTCTGACTTTCCCCCATTCTCAAGTATACTGCGCATACCTCGTGCTCGTGATGCTTACGAATTTGGTATTTTTTTAAAGCGGTATACATACCCTTTCGAGTGATACCAAATATAACCATTATGATTTCTTAATAAAATAGATATAATCGATCAAACTTGAGTTTCCGAACTTTTTTTGAGGGGTTTAGTTATGCATCGTAAGTTCATCATCAATAAACGTGATATAAAACAATTTTAGAACGTCTGTATTTAATTGTTGACTATGTATGCCAGTAATATGTGTGTATAATTATGTGTCTATGTGTGAGTGTATTTGTGTGAGTATGTCTGCGCACATGTGTGGATGTGCATGCGTCTATGTGTGTGTGTCGTGTGTGTGCCTGTGTGAGTGTGTATCGTGTACATAAAGTGCGTGAAATTACATTATACTTTTTTATGAATAACTGTTACGTGTTTACATTTTTGAAATAAAATGACATATTGAAAATAATATTGATTAGTTCAAGGGATTATCAGGCAATACCGATAATCCCCATGTTCGATTAGCCGTTACACACAACAGTCTCCTAATAACTGCATGCCATGCATGCAGTAACCGGGAGCATTTGGGACAAAACAGTTTAGAGATTGCATAACTCAGAATGACCATTCAAGTTTGTAGTTATACTTTAATGCAACCCTAATAAGTGATGTGGTCTGGCTGATGGGCTGGGTGGAAGGGGGGCACACATGAGGCCTGTGCGCCCCCCCCCCCCCCTCCCCTGTTAGTTACGCCACTGATGAAAGCTACCCAGTCAACCTGCCTATAGTGGCCATCATAAGTGGTCCCCTGAAGAGAAAACAAATGTTGTGGAACATGTACAGTATATAGAGGTCACCTTTTTACAGTGTTCACTTTTCTTGTTTCCCTAAGGTGGTAACTATGCAAAGGTTTGATTTTGATTACGCGCAGGACAGGGGCATAGAGGGCATAATTGTCCCAAAATGGATTTACAGAACAGTGGCGAGAAAAGTCAAATTTAATCTTAACTATCTACATAATTAGGGAATAGACATTTGACACAGCTCTTTTTATTCTTATGTTACCATCAGCCACATAACAAGGTAAAATATTAGTTTTTTGTTTACACTTATGAACAAACCAATTGGATATGCAGTTACTACACCATTACTACACTACTCTCATTATCAACCGTGTGTCTGATGAAAGCCAAGACTAGTTTGGGCTTTAAAGGGGTAGTTTAGTTTTTGGTAAGGCTGAACTTTAGTAGCCAAAACCTGCACAGTAACATTATAAACTAATAGTTATAACTCCACCATGCTCGAAAGGTATACAAAATTACAAACGACCAAGTAAAACGCCTGTTATCATTCAAAAAGAGCCATTAAAACACAAGAGGGCGCTTTTTTAAAAGGCATTGGTTTCAACCATTTTCAACCAATTATGCATGTTATGTTTTGTTGATATAATGATTAAATAGCGAGATCATCAACAACCATTTAAAAAACGCTTTTAAATTTGTTTTGTGCAAGTATTTTTAATTTTTTTTCAAATAATCATCTAATTATTTGGGCCCTAAATAATTATAAGATCAGATATATTTATTAATATTTCAGCCGTTTCTGGGTCGATTTTGACCAAATAAAGTTTATTCTGCCATTAAAATTGCATGTTCTCTCAAATTCGACACTCAGTTTTTCATTACCTCACAAAAAAATTGCGATGTGCAGCGCCCTCTCTACCAAAACTAAACTACCCCTTTAAAGTATAATAGTATACTAGTGTGCGTGGCCGTGTGTATGACTTTACGAGACCTCCCATTCCCTGATTGAACAAATTATACAGAATTACTTTTTGAACTTTGTTAAAACCATGATTGTGTTTGTGTGTTCATAAGTGTGGGTATGTAATTGGTTATGTAAGTGTTTATGTGAGCATGTATGTGCGTTGGTGGTATATGAGTGTTTATGTTGGTCTGTGTGCGTGTGTGTGTCCTTGATTGTGCGCTTTATAATTACATTTGTGGCACCACATCACATACCATAATACTCTAATATACAAATTATCGTTAATTTAAACGTTTTGATATATCAGGGAAAACAGAACACCAGAAATCCATCCCGAACAGACACGCATTTCGATCCCAGTGAAAAAAGCGTAGTTTAGGGGCATAATATTAGACATCGAGCCCGGATGTTTTCCGGACAAGTCCTTTAATAGGTTAACGACGTGTTTTTGATTATCTGGCACTACTGAAGAAAATTGATTACCCATATCTTCTTAACGGCAAAACGACAAACAACACCAACAAAACAATACTACTCCGAAAATGTACATAGTATAATACAGTAGAACCATGACGTGAACACTTAACGTGCCAGAGATCTTAATGCTCTATCGCATTTGTTTGTATTGTAACTCGCAAAAATGCGAGCTTGGCACTCAAGGAGTTAAGGATCGTTAACCCATCTCCCCCAGGCCATGCTGTACTCATGCCAGTTCCAAACTGCAAGTATCCCACATGTTGCGTTCTACACACTCCTTAATCGAATGGATACTCAACATGGATTTCTTTTGCACGGAAGATGAATTTGGGGCTCTGGATTAAAATCGAATGATCCACAGGAATCAAATGTATTTACACGCTAGTTGTTGCATAGCCTCGGGGGGAAAATAACATAATCAATTTGGAGGAAAAAAAGTATGGAAAGAAGATAACATCAATGCAGAATCTCCATGCTACAATGAACACGTACGGAAAATATGATTGGCATCGTCTCCCAGCGTATGTTGGTAACGTTGGACTTTGGACAAATTTGTATGAATTTCGTCATCTACCGCTGATTTGATTGGCTGATTATGTGGGTCGTCGTTGAATAGAACATCCCTTCGCTCGTACTCATTGACAGACATTTGGTTTGATAACAAACACATTGTCAATAGATATCACTCGAGGCTTCGAGGGACCAGTTCTTAATGGGTTAATTCTGATCGAGCAATGTTGTCATGATGTATCATGGCGTGATCTGTATGGGCTCCCCCTAGAAGATCGGGGAACCATATTCGCAGGCTGATTTAACTTTGGACAAACTTACATGACTACGTCATCTATCGCTGATTTGATTGGCTGATTCTTGGGGTCATCTTCGCAAACCAGATCTAATTGTTCGTATTTGTCGTCTGTTAAGCTACTGAATTCGATTGATTTTGATACCACACTCGATGGCAATAGATTAGTCCCTGACATATTGGTGAACCAGTGTCAACGGGTTACTTCTGATCGAGCAGTTAGTGATGGTGTGCACGTGAGCGTGATTTATTGGCTCCATAGCAACCGGACAGGTACGCGAGACGCTATTCGCACGCAATTAGGCTGGAACTTTAAAAGGAGCCATGTTTTGGTAACATGTTGAAATTATGATGTAGTTTGGAGGGGTGAATTACTCGCTCCGTCAACATAGTCAGACCGAGAGACATGATTGAGCTGATTCGGATTATTGTCATAGTTAGGAGAACTCATTAATGTTGGTTTCGCCTGGGTTATACATCTGTATATTTCTGCACAGCTTTGACATCAACGTTATATCATTCTGTTATTTCATAATCATTACTTTCCTTAATATAATGTCGCTCACATGACATTTAAGCCCAGAACAAGTTGACATTTTGTTTGAGATTACAAATTAAATGCGTTATATTTGTTCTCAATTTGGCATCGATGGATTTGCACGATTCTGATTGATTATCAAGTTCACCCGACTTCTTGACATTTATGTAACAAAAACTATGAACTATGAACCTGGACAGTAGATTGATGATCAGCATAGTTGGACAGCGTTACAGTAAGGACAAGAGGTCAGATCTTTGTCACTGAGTGGATCTCATGCGAACATTTAGTATCATAGATGTTTTGACTTTGCGTTAAAGTATCACGTTGGTAGGATGGGGAGAGAACTAACAATTACTTCTACCTTCCGTTCAAGGTACTGTTATAGTACAACAAACTGAATGTTGCTATTATATGGAAATTGTTTGTGTATTGCATGACATACATCAAACAATGTACGAA
Organism: Echinarachnius parma; assembly: GCA_037951105.1. Lineage (NCBI taxonomy): Eukaryota > Metazoa > Echinodermata > Echinoidea > Clypeasteroida > Echinarachniidae > Echinarachnius > Echinarachnius parma. The sequence continues at coordinate 57,588 of JBAMJV010011742.1, forward strand.
CTAAAAACAGCCCCTGAACACATTATCCAGATGACACTTTCAGTTCACAACGTAATTAATAACATATTGAAATAAAGTACGCCTGGTGCAGGTCCAGAGAAAGTTACTCCGTTTAAACGGGTATTCCAAAGACACTGAAGGATTTTAAATAGTACTCTCCAACATCGTGACGAAAAATACCGGCGAATTACATTTTGGTAAGTACACGTGATAGAGTGTTCAAATCATGGTCATATTGCTTATTGTTACATACATGCGATTATATAACCATATGTCAGGGCCTGCTGTCATGGTACGGGTAGTCCCTAAACAGAATGCTTTTTTTCTATGTGCACCGTATTACGTGACCAATATAACTTAAAAGAAGACCTCATGAATCCCCATGTTGGCCTATATGTGGCCTATGTGTTGGCCTATGTACATTTACAGATCTGCTTGAAAAGGCAGACATCTAGGTAGCCTTGATTGCATCAAGGCCTGCACGTTTATAGCCGCCATCTGGAGGCGATTTGTGCAGTATCAACAAGACAAGACAAGACAAGGGACATTTTGGATGTTTACCTGGAAGTAGAAACCAGGGTAAGGTATCGGTCCCTCGCCCCTACTTAGCTAGGGATGAAAGTGCCTGTTACTAACAAGAAGACGAGACGCATTGAGCGTTTCCTCAAGAAACCCACTAGCTAGCTAGTTATTCTTCTATATCCTTTTCCTTTTTGTTTTTGTTACTGAAACTCAGTTTGACCAAAACTGTACTCTCTTTACCAAAACTAAACTATCCTTTAAACCTGTTCATGACTATACAAACTCCATTGACCCAAACCAGTGTTCGGTACCGTCCAGTCCTGAATGGGTTAATTTTGTACGTTTGTATTAAGTTTTCTGTTTATTGGTCAAGATTTCTCTCTTTTATTTCTCAGCGCTTAGAAACATTGTATTAAGCGCTATATAAATGTTGTATATTAGTATTATTATTATTATTATTCAGTTTGAATTAGAACTTAATTAGAACTGTATCGTCTTTAAAAAAAAATGTTTATGTCATATAATCTCTGACACATCGTATCATGTATAATTATGTGCGTTCCTTGTTCAGTAAGGTTATTCTGCGCGTGGTGCTAATCTTTATTGGAAAGTAGTAGAAGGAATAATCGAAGTTATATTTTTAATGACGAATCCAAATCGCGGAGGTATCGCCCAGGTCAAACAGGTTTAATGAGCTCTAAACCTGCGGCAGCGATACCTCATAAGCCTCAATTGAAAATAATAATCAATGCTGAACAATTAATCGCAAAATCATACATTTCCATGTATGTATATGTTCAATATTACTTGCATATCATCGCTATGAATATGTTTATTATGATATTTATTATAGATAAAATTACCACTTCATTAACTGAGACCCAATTCCATATAAAATGAAGTTACGTCGAAAAACTGGTTTAGTTAATAAAACAATTATCTAAAGTGTTTTATACTCTTTATTATACACAATATACACTGCATAGTAGAGTTATCGCAGGTCATAGATTATACAAACATTGCAAGTCTTGATTCCCATGTACCAGCATTCATAGGATTATTGTAACATTTTTCTCGAACTAATTTTTTTCTTCAGACTACGTGAAATATTGTATTTACAAACAATTTATTTAAAAACTCTTGTTTTTAATGTGAGAGTATTTACAATTTCAACAAGATTACCAATCTCACATTTAAACATAACACATGAGGCATTAACAAGATATGAACTTGTACGTATAAAATGTTACATATATGAAATTATCTGTATACTAGATGAATCAACAATATTATATTAAACACATAACATGATATAATTATATAATTATAAATATCAATTAAGTTCACACATTATATGTCTAACGTACAATTTATGAGGTCACTGGGCATGGTAAACCTCAAAATAAGTACCCCACCCCCTAAAAAGAAATACTAATATTACACAAAAACCTATAGATAAATAAACACATACATGATAACAACAAAATGGAGTTCTGGCCATCAAACTGAGCACCTGCCAAGTTATAAGATCTGGTACATGGAGTGTGCACAATCCAAGATCGGGCAGAGGCCAACGACGTAGCGCTTAGGTTGTCCGCCATTGGCAGGAAAATGTGTGATGATACGAAATTGATGAACTTTTAAATATCTCGCCAGTGGCGTACCCAGTATTTTGTCAAGGGGGAGGAGGATTGAGGGAGG